>JAOXJP010150254.1:0-13131 GCA_025762735.1 Platanus orientalis | reverse complement strand
TACAAAGTTCAACAGAACCTTGATGGAACACTCCCAAAAAGTACAATCAGGACCTTGAACCAACAGTAAAGAATTCTACTGTTGACGTGCTTCAATACTTAACAAAGGCCAACAAAGAATACTTGTCCAGGTGCTAACAATGACTAAAATACCAGTGGTTCTTTTCCAGACTACAATAAAATCAAGAAAACCCCATAATAATGATCCAAGGATCCCAATTGGAATGGAACCAATTGAGAACCTGGCTCCGATACCAAAAATTGATGTAGAATAATTCCAAAAAGCTCCAACAATTATGAGAATCAAAGTGTGGAAGCAAAGTAATTCAAGAATTGAATTTTAAAGCAATCAAATAACCAAAAAATAGGGGAAATCAAGAAATAGAATGGTAGAATAGATGTTAGAATGAAAAGGAACAAAAAATAAGGAAAAAAGACCCCAAAGGGTATTTCTGTAATTTTGGACAAAAATCCAAAAAATACCAAAATACCCCTCTGACATATCAGAAAATTCTGAAATTTTTAGGATAGATTTAGACATGTTCAAGGGTTCTACAATTAAAATTTCATGAAATTCCAATAAATTTTTATAGGTAAAATTAAAAAATTTCATAAAATTTGAAGCTATGTTAATAGAGGTTCAAGAAGAAAAAGATAAATAAGAAGAAAAAGAGAAATAGAAGAATAAGAAATAAAGTAGAAAGAAGATAAAATAGAAGAGAATATGAGAAAATAAGATGAACATTGAGGAAATCACGAACTTCAAATTTGAAAATCACCTATCAAGCCAAACCTTAGGCACCAAAGACTTGAATACTCTTAAGACTTCAAGTTTGAATAAGAGAAGTAGTTTCACTTATGGAGAGCAAGAAAACAATTAAAATTTTTATTCATTCAATCATGCCAAATGCAAAAATGTGCAACCCATATATAGGCTCACAAATTCATGAATATAATATAAAACCAACTTACAAACTCTTAAACTACTAGTTTACTTGCTACCTAAGACTTTTTTAAAGTCAAAACTACTAAAAACTTCACTTTCTAAAAACAAAAAGTGTCAAAATCATGTCTTTCTAGAAAATTTCGTCCAGCACTCTTAAAGGATCCCACTTTGACTTGTTGACTTTCTAAAATTACTAAAATTCCATTGACAATAATATCTAATTACACAAATACCCAAAAACAAAAATTAAAATGACCCCATGTCCTAGACTCTAATAACACATAAACTATTAAGCAAAACAATAAAATAATTTTAAAAGACTCCATCATGTGTCTCCATGTGTTCCTCTAAGTGCCTTCTTGTGCATCTTCATGTGTAGACCCCACCAAGGCCATACATGGACCCCACCTTGCTCTAATGTCTGCATCATCTTCTGTCACTTTTCTTATGTCTTATTTTTTAGGGGTTGTTTGACTTGATTTTGGTGTCATTTGAAAGGAGGAACAAGTCCAAGATCTCACATATCTAATGTAATCTTGTGAAGTTATAGTCAAAATACTTGTAAACATTAATTTTAAGACAGAAAGTATCTCTTTTACAGTTTTAATTTAATTAGATTTACATGTTACTCTATAAATATGAAGATGGTCTGGTGCAAAGGCGAATTTTGTGATCACCCAAATTAATCCCCAAATAAAATAAAATTAACCAATATGAGTTCTGCAGTGAAACAAATGTTTATGCAATAAATTTTCATATTTTCCTCACGTAGAATCTATAAGAGATACTGAAAAATCTCACAAGCATGTCTTAGGATGCCACTAGAACCGCAGGGTGTTATTAGACCTCTTAAATTCACCTACACCTGCATCATCACTTGGTCCCACTAACAACTGTGTAAGCCACACCTAGCACTCATAAAAAAACCCACGAATCTTTCTTCCCAGATCTCTTACTATAATAAAATTGAATATAAGAAACCAGTACCATGAAAAGAAAAATCCAATCTCACAAAACAGACATCCACAAGTAAAACAATTGGGAAATAAATGTAGTCATATATATGCCCTATCCATAAATTCAACAGTCACAAGCAAAGTCTTGACAAATAAATTTCAAGTTAGAACAGGATACAAACCATTCATTATAAAGAACACAGTGCTAAGTTATTTCAAGATCAGGTATTAGTTTTACTACAAGTGCCTAGTAAAAAAAAAAAAAAAAAAGGAAGATACACTGAAACCCATCTTACAAGTACAATTTTACAGTCAAGTCATCTTGAAAGAGCCGCAACCAGCTTCTCCTTCAAATGATCGCTATCACCACTTTGACTCTGGATGGAGAATGTATGAAGAACTGAACCACTATCTGTAGTGGAGACATTAGATTCTTGAACCATAACTTGATTTTCCCTAAATGCCTTTATGACTTTCGATACAGGGTGAGCATCCAATGGGCAGCTAACACGGACAACCATATCCTCATTCCTCGTCTGAACATCAATCTCTGGGACAATTAAATTCTTTTGGTTACCGTTCACCATCTCCCTTTCAGATTCTAAGACCCTAATCTTCATTTGAAGATCGGTGATGTAGGTAATGGCATCTCCAAGCAACGAGGCCTTGTCCATCTTTGAAATATTAGGGACAACAGCTCTTAGTGCATAGAACCTCTGATTAAGCTTCTCACGTCTCTGCCGCTCTGCTTCAACATGGTTCAACGGCTCTTCTCTCCCATTGGCAGGTTTTCTCCCTCTCTTCCTAGGTCTCCGCTCCTCTGGCAGAGACAATAGGTTATCATTAGGCTGCTCTATGTTTAACACCCTTGATTGAGGAGTTAAACCCCCTACAATCATCTTGTTTGGCTGTGAAAACAGCTTTGATTCATTCTCTTCGCTTCTACACCCATTAGAAAATGTGCCATAGGCTTGATTCGCACCCATTTCTTTGTTCATGACTAAGGCTTTACCATGTCTGGGGGTTGTTGTTGCTTGCACTTTGTAAGACTCTGAAGGGAAACTCTCGTCTTCTTCCACCTTGGGAGAGAAATTTATGGTGATTGAACGAGAGTTTGTGCTACCAAGACTGAGGTCATGTCCAAAGATCTTAGGAGTTGCTGTTGTCTGAAGAGAACGGGAACCACCTCCAAGTAAAGTTTTGATCATCTGCAAGACATTTTGATCTTCTGGCAGTGATTTCACAGAACCAAACTCCACCACTCCTGACTCAATTGGAACACAGACCAAGGTCCGGAATCCGGCTGCCCTTGCTAGAAATGATCTTGAATGATAATGGTCTAACCAGTTTTTTGCATCTGCAGCCCAGATTGGTCTACCGGAGGTAAATGACTGCGCAGGAGCAGCCTGAACATCACATTTGAATGAGTAATACATGGATGTGAGATAAAACATCTCTACATCAGAAACAGAATCCAACCGCGCAGTGTAGTTATCTTCCTCTGATCCTCCAAAGAAGGCATGAAGTTTCTGAAGCACCCGCTTCCTCATCTCTTGGTCGTGATAGTGATCCCCTCCAACAACCTTCTTCCTATGTGAATCATTCACAGAATCCGCAGTGGATGATCCCTCTTCTTCTCTTTCTCCTCCCTTGGGTTCTGTGCAGTGCCCATCACCCCAAATCAAGACCGTCTCACCAGATTTGGACCTTGAGACCTGCCAGAAAATGGCATAGGTCCAGCTCGAGCCTTCAACGAGCTGGCAGAGTTCCTGCTGCTGCACACTACCGTTGCCAGCCGGCATAACCAACTCTGGCGAAACATAACTTGAAGCCGGTGAAGTGAAGAAGTTGCAGACTTGAGCACCCAAAACGGCTTCCGCCATGGCCTTCTCTTCTTCATTACACCAAAACGTCGTCCCCATATCTCTCCTTTTCACCTAGATAGATCCCAGTCGGACTCAGAATTTTAGCCCCAACGTATTCAACAATTCCAAGGTTTCGCATTTAAGTCTAACCCTCCCTCTAAGAAGAAGAAGAACTTCAATGATCATACATAGGAATCAAATAATAATAATAATATCATAAAATAAATTTATTATTATTTTCTTACAACACAACACCTTATATATATATATATATATATATATAACAACATCAAAAGATCAAGATTAAAGGAACAGTCACCTTAACTTTGTCTGCTTCTTTTGCCTCTTCCCTTCAGAAATTCCAAGTTGTTCAAAGATGAACTCCGTTTCCAGCCCTCTGCATATAGAACTGAAACAACATTTGAACCTTCATTCCGAAATTTTCAGCCTAATGAACCAAAAACTGATTTTTCTGTTCCAGATCTATAATAATATTTAGGGTTTTCACAGACATCAAACAGATTCACACCAAAACCCTAAAATTCCTGTCTTCTCATCCCCCTTTTCTGTGCCGTCGTGTTACTGAAACGCGAACCTTGTTGCCATAAAATAAACAAACACTTGAAGACTTCCATTCTTCTCTCTCCACCACCACCTATGTCGATCAGAAGCTGAATTTATAAAACATAAAGTATGGGCTGGTTTGTTTTTCTTCCCGAAAGAAAAGGAGATTCACCACACCACTGCATCTGCGTGAGACGAAGCCTCACGCGATTCATCCATCATGGAAGGTCTCGCAAAGGCCAAATGTGAGTATGCGGGACCGGTATCATGTGAGGATGTCCCTTCGCAAATGATGGGAATAAGTTTTCCTTGGTCAGTTATAAAGACGAAGAAAGCAGGCAGATCTCGTAAGCCGCAAAAATAAAAAAAGTGAAAAAGTGGGTGAGAATTGATTCGATGGGTTGACTCTCATGTGAGCATGGTTTGCATATCAACGACCACCCACCCCTCACTTAACTACTGAATGTAATATGAGTAAAATTTTGTATGCATCTCATTGTATACATCATATAATCATCATTTTGAATCATACTACTATCAGCTGTTTATGTCAGCTAATGTTCGTTCAAGTCAATTTGTATATTGTTTATTAAACATTGGTTTTTTGATCTTTTAAATCTAAAGGTTTATCGAGTTATTTTCCTCAAAATAATGACTTAAATCAATAGAATTATAGTGATCGTCATATACAGTTTCTATCAATTAAATTATGAATCTTCAACGTCGTGTTGTAATACACAAATAAAGTTATTCAAGTTCTTCATCTTAAGACAATTTCTCGAACGAGTGTGAATTACTGAAAATGTGTTCTAATTCTTCTCACAGCATAAAAAGGACTAAGGATTTTCATAACAATATTTTTCTTGGAAAGTCTCTCGCCATATAATCTCACCAAACAACGGTAAAGAAAAAGAATATGACACTTGTTAGAATCATTAGATCATATTATATTTAACAATAAAAATTATTATTTATATATTACTATTATATTTATACTTGGTTAACATGTGTCTTGAACTCGCTTTATAAGAAGACCCCTTACCTCTCGTCAGGCCTCAGTGAATGATCTAAACTACAAATAGTTAAAATGAGAAAATCAATCAAAAAATATAATATCTATCATAATATGCACGTATTTGTTAACAATAAATGAAAATATGGAATATGACAATTTACTTATCCTATAGTTGCATCTTATTTTATAATATTCGAGTCCAACCCCATTAAAGCCATTTTCATGTCATACCATATTTCGTCATTATATGCTAAATTATCTTTGTTTTGAAAATTCCTATTAAGAAAATAGGTTGTCATACAAAATTGATAAAGTTAGAACATATGAATAAAAAAAAAATTGAACTATTAAATAAGCAATACATGTATAACAATGCTTTCAAAATCTTACTATCTACGTGCAAGTCATTGTGGAGTGTTTTGTTCTACCTTGATATGATAATTTTTACATATTCCGCAAAACATCCTGAAAAATCATTTTTTTCATATGCATTGATCGTAAATAACTGGCATTGTTGGCTTATTATCGTATTCTACTACCTTTAAAACCTTCACTTAATGCTCCATCACCTTACAAACAATTTTTGCCTTATGAGTACGATATTATAAATTTTTTCAAATACTTTCTCTTTCTTTTTTACCTTTTCTCTCCCAATAACTAAAATTGACATCAAGAAAACAATGTTGGAGAGCTACCATATGTTTAATAATGTAACACCTCACACCCATTTTTGGTAATTACTGAAGTATAGAACTGGCATTGATTGTCAATTAATGATCCACCATGTGAATGCAAGTAGGTGGACTAATTTTGATTCTTTTGGAACTTAATTAGGTCATTAGAATGAATGTAGAAGGAAAGAAAATGAATGGAATCAAGAGGGTTAGTGTGGAATGAAAAAACATAGCAAATCTGAAATTTGCAATCATGATCGATCACAAAAGGAAGCATGACTAATCAAGTGAGCTTGGTTTAGCACAATCTGGAAACTAGACTTTGCCTGATCGAGCATGGGATATCCATGATCAATCATGAACTGCCCAATAACTACAAGTTGAAAATCAGGTATTGCCTAATTTATCATGGGGGATTTCAAGATCAATCATAAAAAGTCATGATCAATCAACCGGGCTTAGATTTTGAAATTTAGGAAATTTTTAGGGATAGCACATGGTTTCACCTCTAAATCAAGTGGGACCCACATGTGATGATTTGAAACCCTAAGTTTACCCAATTTAGACCTAAAAACATAAGAAAGAAGCAAAGAAATGAAAAAATGAAGTGTTTTGGGAGAAAGGGGGAAAGAAATTCTCAATTTGACAAATGTAAGTCATGGAAACCTATACAATGAGAGACTTGGCTTAGTTTTAAAGGTTTTTTTAGAATTTTCATAAGGTCTTACTGTTCTTGGTGTTCTACATCATTTATATTGCAGAGAAAGAGTGTTAGAAGATTCCTTGAAGAGGAAACTCAAGGGAAAAGGGATTTTATAAGAACTGGGAAATCCAAGAAAAGATAGACTGTGACACCCTACACCATGACGCACATATTACTATACACATGTCACACTTAGAATGCTAACACGTCACATAATTTTATACACGCATAGGGCCACTTAAATGCACATATATTGATCAAATCATTAGCACAATTTTAGAAAGACACCAATAAAAATGTAGAAAGAATCTATGAGTAAAACTTATACATTTGGATAGGCACAGAAGTATAGTTTTACACAACAAATGACGAGCGAAACAGACACCAAACGAAAAAGTTAAAAGGAATTCACTAAGCTGAAAAAAAAGGTTAAGGACATGACAAATTCTGAAGCTGTCTCGAATAAATGGAACAACTTCATAAATGAATCTGTATCAATCCCGTAGGAATCACCCTACAAATATTATATGCTTGTAAAGATTTATGAGTCTACTTTTCAATCCCACAAATGGTGAGTGAATTGAAGTTTTCTATAAGAAGTTATGACAATTCTCCCACTAGACGTCTGTACCGTTTAGAATTGTCTGAATCAGTGGATTTTGAGGTAACTTTAAAAATACACAAATAAAAATGTAAGACGAATTAGAGAGCATATTATATATGCTTAAAAAGGTCTTGACGTCTAGTTTCCAACAAAAAAATGGTGAGTGAATCTGAGTTTTGTAGACAAAGTCATGGCTGTTTTCTCATCGGGTGTCTATGCTAAAAAAATTCTAGGTGAGATGATGTCATAAAAGTAAAAAATTCCATACAACCGTGATTTTTGTAAAATTTTAAATACTTTTTAACTAGAAACCTATCTAAACATGAAATTTGGGATTAAAGTTGTTATTTAGGCCTATAAAAACATAGAAACTCATAAAAATAATGATATTTTGAAAAAGTTTTACAAAAGTGAGGATTTTGAAGAGCAAATGAAAAGAAAAACTAGGTTTTAGAATAAGAAAATGTTAAAGAATACAACAAGCTTTAGAATTTAATTTTTACAAATAAGAGACAAGTAATTACATAAAGTTTACACGTTTTGTTCTTTGTTTAGGATCTTAGAGTTTTGTTTAAAATTTTTAAAGGATCATTCATGTTTTAAGCCTTGCTTTCTTAGAAAATATAAGAAATTTAAAAGCTTTGTGAATGAAGTAAGTAATTGCATAAAGATTATATGTTTTTGTTCTTTGTTTAGGTTCTTAGAGCTTTTTCTAATTTTTGAAAAATTGATTCTTCATGTTTTAAGCCATGAATCCTTAAAAAGTGTCTATGTGTTGGTCAATAAGTTTGTAGGTTATAAATTCTATAAGTTTTCCTCAAGTTTTCTTCTTGTTTGATCATGTTTTAATATTAAAGAAATGATTATCAATTGTTTAGTTTGTTTTGATAATATTTAGAAGAAAAAATTTTATATTTCCTAAAGTTATAATTAAAGATAAAAAGGCTTATATAATTTCATGAAAGTATAAGTATCGTTTATGATTAAATATGATTTTAAAGAAACACTATTCTTAATTTGTGCTTAAATTGAGTCAAGCAATCATCTATTTTTGCAAGATGAATCAACCATGATTTTATATAAACTTTAATAAGATTATAAGTTTTGGAAAACATAAAATAATTTATTAAAAATGTTAAGTTTAGAAAAGATCATGCATATGATATTAAATTGTGAACTATGTCATGCTTAGTTATGTATTGTTTTAGTTGAAGCCTTTTATAAAATGAGATTATAAATGATACAACAAGTTAAAATTTGGTTTATGATAGTGTATAAGATTATTGTTATGAATATGATAAAGCATGTGATTGTTTTGTATTAAGAAGTAAGCTTTGATAAAAAGTATGATTTATAAAAATTAATGTGATTTGTATTTGAAAATAAGAGGAAAGTAAGGCGATTCATAAGAGCCATGAATGATTTAGCGTCCTTAAAGATTATATTAGAAGAAGTTAGTGATTAAGAGATCCATTGTGGTTTATTATTTTAGAGATCTCTTATGGATTATGTGTTTCTGAGAGAGTAGTAGTTGGAGATGGACACCATAGTGGTTATATATTCAATAACCCCCCTTAGAGGTTTTGTATCTAAGATAGAGACCCTCTTAGAGGTTTTGTATCTGAGATAGAGACCCCCTCAGAGATTTTGTATCTAAGACAGAGACCCACTCATAGATTTTGTATGTGAGAATCATTCAGAGACCTTCTTAGAGGTTTTGTATCTGAGACAGACCTACTCACGAGTTTTGTATGTGAGATAACCACTATGTGCTGAAAACTTCAAAATTATAGATGTGTATGTTTTAAGAAGTACATTGGACATTGTAGATGAGTGAAATATGAGATGGGTTAGATGATTATGTTCAAAGACCATTAGATGGTTAAGATGAAGTGAACATTAATACTTTAAAGATCGTAGAAGGATTATAGATGAAATGGGTGTTTAAACTTTAAAAGTTTCATAAGTAAAGTTGGTATAAGAATAATAAATTATTATAATAAATATAAATATAAAGATTTTGTTTGTATAAGTAAGAGCATAAGATAAGAATGAAAATAAATAAAATAAGTTTTGATATAAAAGTTATTGCATAAAAAAATGTGAATTTGCATGAGGAGTTTTCAGCATATTATAAAAACCCCAGTTCAGTTATATTTTCAATAAAGTAAGTAAAGTTTATTTTGAAATTATTTGTGTTAAGTCTTAACTCATATTCTATTGTAGCATTTATGTTATTACTTACGATATATGGATTCATTCATCCATAATGTTGTTTTTTTTTTAGATTAGTTTCATATAACAGGTGCGACCATGGAGCACTATGAGGCATGACATGATATTTTAAAAAGAATATGGATTAAATGACTTACATCTATCGGGAGATTTTTGGTTGTCAAGACATGTAGATTCATCCATGTTTTTATAAGATGATTTGCAAGTTGATTTCTATGGATCCTCATAATAAATTTAAAGTATTTTCGCTATCATTCTTCATTCCATATTTGTATTTGAATTGAGAATGTTTTTGGATTTCATAATTCATCACATGCTTATAGATGGATCAAGCATCTTGTATTGTATTTCCAGTTTTGGCTTCGATTATGAGTTTGAATATATGAATGCATCTTATATAAGCTTTTATATTGGTAAATGAATTAGTTAAATTAGATGAACATGTGTTTGAGGGCTTTAATCAAATTTACCGCTTTAAATTGTGAATATAGAATCATGGTAAATGAATACATGTTAGATTTTGGATCAGAATGATGTATTATATGATGGGACAATTAGGAAAATAAGATATTATGAGAAAGAGTATTAGTGAAATAAAGATACTATGAAAATAATGTTATAATTAGCATTATTAAGATTTGATTTGATTAGGATTAGTTTAGGTAAGAATGATTTGATTATGATTAGATTAAGTAAAAACGTATGTGATTTGGCTTTTATTGGTTTTCATATTTATCTTGTATTAGTCTATTTAAACCTCTTGTTAGAGGTATTGTAATCAAGGTAGAATGAACTAAGAAAAGACACCTTCTCTAATTTTTTTCATGGTATCAGAGCAGGATGACAGGCCTTGACCACGTTTTTTTGGATAAAGTTTTTTTAGCAAGCGGCATATGTCGTTTGCTGGTTCTAGCTTATTCTGTTCTTATCATGTAATTCATTTTATTTTATTTATTTTCTTTATGTCATTGGTCCCTAGATGTTGTTGAGGTGGAAAGTTTGTTGCTAAGGCAATTGATAATTAGAGAGTCATGAGAAAAAATATGGTTTGTGAAAAAAAAAATATGCATAGAAAACTTTCAACGGTCCATTATGGCAAGCTCCCTTTGCAATGCATGAAGAAATCAAGCCCACTGCGATCAACAACAACAACAAAGCCTTATCCTAGCTACTTAAGGTAAAATACAATCTTTCATGGTTCCAAGTTGGCATTTACTCCTCTTTATTCTTGTCAATCAAAATAGTCTCGCCAGCAAACATCATATACAATGGGACCTCCTCCCGTATATGCCTAATCGATTCATCCATTAGATGACCCTTGAATTTTCCAAAGTACGCATATGCTCATGTGATGGATCACCTTTTAGTATGTAACTCGATTGTGAGAGATCTTAAATATAACTTTCCATTTGTGAGAGAAAATCCTTTGTCCAGCTGTGAGAGAATATCTTCTTCTCCATCTGTGAGAGACCTTAGAGTGATAACCATTTGGGGTTTCAATTTTGTATTCTAATTCCTTGGTGATTTGACCTAAATCCATTTTTGTAATTTAAAATTGACCTCAAACGATGAAAAAAAAATTAGGTGCAAATGAATTTCATGAGAATGGTTTAAACGGCACTAGGGTGCAGACATACATCAACACCAAAAAGTGATAAGCGCCCCCCAAAAAGTGTAAATCACTTTTCGATGTTGATGCGTAAGCCCCCTAGTGTTGTTTGCACCGTTCTCATGAAATTCATTTGCACCTAATCCTAATCCCAAACGATGGAATTGGATTTGAGTGCCTCAATTCCATTTTCACTATTTCAATTTCCTAAATCCAAATGCACCCTTAGAGAAAACCAAGATGAAAATAAAAAATAAAGAAGAATCGGAAGTTAAGGTTTGAGTAGACATGAAAGGGAAGAAAAAATATATAAAAGAACGACGATTCAAGTATGGAAGTAGGTCTTTCAAATTCCTTTAATAAAACTAATACTGAATCACTGAATTTAATGAATCAGTTCCAAACCAATCCGAGTTATGTGGGCCAGAACAAAAAATAATACTATGTTAGACCCAAAGGCCATCCCAGTAATTCACAAGTTATATCAGTATCCAATGAATCCGATTGAGAACTAACTAGCTGATTGGACTAGATTACAAATAATGACAACATATATGTTGAATATAATTTGTTATAGTTTTGGGCAATTGAAAAAAAAATGCCAAGTAAAAAATAAAAGAGGAAAATGAAGCATAAGCAATGGAGATTTATAAGATTTCAATAGTATCTTGGTTTAGTTCATAAATAAAAAGAGAAAGGGGAATAACTTAAATCAATCACTAAATAAAGCCACAAAGAGGACAAAAAAAGAAAGATGCAAGACAAGAGAAGGACAATTCAAAAAGAGCTTAAACAAAAATGGTACTTACTCTATTCCTGAAATTCATATTCAAATTGAAGAAGCATCAAGTATGATAATTATTCTCCATTTTTCTTTTTGTTTTAAAGATGATACATAGAAAAATGATTTGTCTATAAAATTGCATGATAACTATTTGTTATAAATATGTACAATATAACTATCAAATAAAACAAAAAACATAAAGTAAAAAAAATATGAAAAATAAAAAATAAAAAAATGATAACAATAAACAAGTTCATGTGGCTATCCCTCAACAGCCCCAAGTAGCCAAATGAAGCTTATGGCATGGAACTATCAATGAATTTTCAAGGAATTGGAATATCTTTGATAGTTTGAGATCATAAATTTCAAATACGAACAAAAAAAACTGGAAATAATATAATTTTCATAAACTAATGCCAACGTAAAGAATTTAAAAAGAAAGTAAAAAAAGTAAATAATGAATGAAATTCATACATTATAGATTCAATAGGGTTATATGATGAATTAGCTTTAATGTAGAAAGAAAAATATATATTGCAATATTTTAGAATCAAATAATATATATATTATAATTGAAACAGATTTAGGAGAAAAATAAAATAAATGGAGGTTCTTATATATTTATGGGAAGCCAAATAAAGGAGAAAAGAAAGCATATCCTAAAATTCTTAATATTAAAGATCAAAACTATCCATGAACCTTTACTTTGTATAGGTGGTTGAACTTGTCTATAAAGCTTAGAGGATAAAACAAGGGGTCAAACAATGTTAATATGGGAGATTAGAGAAGCTAAAGATGTACTAGAGATTGAAGTTGCTTGAGCCAATAATAGAAAACTAATGTCCATATGAATCAAACCATGATCCAATCATCGTTAATCTATTATCTCAGAAATAGAATCTACCAAGATCATTTTGAATTGAACAGGTATAGACACAAGATGATAGAAGTAGAACTAAAATTGAAAACATCTGGAACTCCCCATATTATGGTTCAAAATGTATGAAAAATAAAAGAGACATGAAAATGCTCCCAACCCAATCAAGAAGATGGATCAAAAATATATTTGGAAATGTCTACACTCAAATTAGAAAATATAGAGATAAACTAAGAAATTTAAAATGTCAAACAATGACTAATGAAATACAGGAAGCAATAATAGTCATATAAAAAAATT
>JAOXJP010150243.1:0-13131 GCA_025762735.1 Platanus orientalis | reverse complement strand
ATCAAATTCAAAAACACATCATGTGTCAATCAATGCACGATAATAGAGGTTTGTCTCAAAACAGACAATCATTCTCCCAAAAAAAAATCCAGTAAACCCATTTTTTTAATTTTTTTCTTCGGATAAAAAGTAATATATATGATCTTGTCGCTTGAGCCTACATGACTTACATGACTTGACTGCCAGAGAGATCATCAAACTCATACAGCGATGAGAGAGACAAGCAACGACTCACACTATGTACAAAAAGATTTGACCTCTAGCCTTTCTCATGGAATGATGATGCCTTAGTAACCCAACACGAGGACATTGGTTATATATATATATATATATATATATATTATGTCCCTACGGAGCCCTATGGGATTTCTCGAGTTCATGCGAACCCCATCATTCTTCTAGCCCTTATATCCCCTTATATTTATTGCCACAGCAATACTACAAAAGTTAAGATTTAGGACCCTTTGGGATAGAAAAGCCAATTATTTCAAAGGTTAGGGTTTCTCTCTGATAAGTAACAACGGAAAGAATAGGGGAATGCATAGGAAGGTTCAAAGCTCTCAACGCTGAGATCATCGACCTGCCTGGCCTATTAGAGAAGGTCATGATGCCCTATTGGGTTTCAATCAATAATGTTGGGTGGCCCATACCTTTCAAGGCCCACAGATTGTCGTGCATGATTTGTACAATACGACGTTGCCCTGTTTCTGTATAAAGAAAGAACAATAATATCCTATGACCAAAATTATCTTGCGACCATGTCATAGATTGGCGGATGATGTGTTTTTGAATTTGGTGCCTCTTATGAGTACCTACGTTTTGAGTAAGTACGTTTTTTTGGACATTTTTTACCCCATACAGACCACATGTCAGCCTGTAGTGTGATCAAAGAGAGAGTCACAGACATTTTTTGGCCCATTTGAAAGAAAATAAATATAGAAAATAAAAATCCAATCATGAAAAAATATCACGTGTATGAACGAGTAAGCATTGAAAAGTTATGATAACTGAGACACTAAAAATTAGGTGAGAACGAATCTTGTGAGAACTGTGAAAACAGCATCAGGTGCGGACACATCAGCACCGAAAAGTGATAAGTGCCCCTCAAAAAGTGCAAATCACTTTCCGGTACTGATGCATCATCCCCTCTAGTGCCGTTTTCACGGTTCTCACAAGATTCGTTTGCACATAATCCAAGCCCAGTTGGACCATGGTACATCTACACATTTTTCTGGAAGGTGAATTTCTAAAAACCAAAAAAAAAAAAAAAAGAAAAGGATTTACTTCCCTTAAAAAATAAAAAAGATGATGAAGAATCGAAAAATGGTTCAAGGAATATCCCACATGGTGCCACTGTGGCCCCTCCATTACAACCACAAGATACAAATTTCCATTGAAGAGGATTGGGATCGCTCCCCTTAACTAATGCTAACCACTGCCTCCAGACAGGGGGGCAGGCACATCAGCGCTGAAAAAGTGATAAGCACCCCCACCCCTCCCAAAAAAAAAAAAAAAAAGAGTGTAAATCACTTTTCGGCGGTTGATCTGCCCACCCTTTAGGGGAGCATTCCCAAACCTACCTCTATCCCCATGTTTTGGCATGAAAATGAAACTCTCCTTTATAAATTCAAGGGTTTCCAAGTGCTTCGGATTTGATGAGAGCCCTAAAGTCAGCCTAAGGTGAGATTGACATTAGGAGCCAACACATCAGCACCGAAAAAGTGACTTGCACTTTTTGGGGATGCTTTTCACTTTTTGGCACTGATGTGTTGGCCCCTGATGTCATTCTTAGTTTAGGCTAACTTTAAGTTGTCCTACTAAATCCGGAGCAGGTATTTTGGGCTTTTAATCCATTATAAAAAGTGGGGTTTCTTAGACTTGGTGCCACTATATATAATCCTCTTCGAGGAAGAGAGTTGTTTAGGTTTTTAGAGAGATTTGGTTTTGAGGTTTTGGGAAAACTCTTTATACTTGTAATCTCCATTATAAAGGAAGTTTTTAATTGTCGTCACCCATAGATGTAGGCAATCTTGCCGAACCACATCCAATTTTGTATTTTGAACCACATACAATTTTGTATTTTGCATGATTGTTCTGTGTTTTTATTTTCTCGTCTTCATTTCAATGTGATGAGTATATCATACTAGAAAGCCATGTAAGAAACCCACATCCAAAGAAGGATGGTCAATCCCAGATTAGGTCATTCAATGAAAATTATTAAAATTCTAGAGAAGAAAAAACCCATGTGACGACATCAAAGGCAATAGCATCAACAACCTCCATGAAATGATTCAATTTATCATCATAGATTCTTTTATTCATTTCTCGCCAAATACCCAAACATACTCCATGAAGGACAGTTGCTAATAACTTTTTGCTATTATGATCAAGAAATCAGTCATTCCATTGATTAATAAGATCAAATAGATTCTAAGGCATTACCCATGAGATGTTAATAAGTATCAAGAAATAATGTCAAATGGATCTAGAAAAGCTACAATGAATCATAATATGATCTCCACACTCTCCAACTTTCAAATACAAACAACAGACATGGGGAGACAACAATATATAAGGCAGTCTTCTTTGAAGCATGTCCATAATATTCATCCTATATAGAGAGACAATTCATAAGAAAGATCTGATGCAAGGAGGAACCAAGTTACACCAAACCTTTTTGCTAGATAAAGGAGGGAACGACTAGAAAGAAAAAAAGGAAGAAGAATGAATGGACGAAATGACATAATTTCTTTTGACTGTGTTTGGAAATCCATTTATAATGAAATAGTTTCATTTTAAATTCCCAAGGCGTTGGTAACCATATGGTGATGGTTCAAAATGAACTCATTAAGATTTATACTTGATAACATATGCCATTTCATTTTATAAGACACTTAAGATGATTTCATTTCTAATTTTTGATTAAAAAAAATCAGTATAAATATGAATGATTCTTTTTAAACCCTCACCTTATGGCTACAAATGTCTTGGAAATTTAGAATGAAATGACTATGTTACATGTGGCTACCAAACAAGGCCTCTGTTTATTTTCTTCCGTCAAATGTAGTGTCTTAAGTATGAATGGACAAAAGCTAGGTTGGAAATGATAACAGTCTTAACTTTTTGAATTATCTAATCCAGTAGAAAAATAATTAAATGGACGAAACCTAGGTTTGAGAGGATATGCAAAACTCTGTTTCTTCAGTAAGTTGGTGGTGAAGATTAAGATGGCATGTTACTTCCATGTCATGCATGGGGGACAAAGCGCCAAGGTCTATGTCAATACATTAAAAGCATACATAATAGGAATTAAAAACTCAAAATTGCCACTTTTTTGGTAGGCCTCTTCTCTCTCATTATTTACATTAAAAGCTTAGATAATAGGGATTAAACTACATGGAAACTAAGATTTCCACCTTTTAAGAGATAAGCCTCTCGTCCCCTCTCTTTCTTAATGTCTTTCTTTCTCTTGCTTTGTTTTTCTTAAGCCAAAAGGATGGCAACTTTTATGGCTTTATTATAACAATTCAGGAGATAGGAAGAAGGATAATAGGATAGCCCAAGTGAGAAAACAACACTCTCTCCAATTGTTTTTCTTTCTCTATTAATTAATTAATAGTCACCCCAATCCCCAAAGTCTCCTTCCTGTACCTTACTTTTTCCTCTAGAATGTCGAAATCAAGCCCCCATAAATAAATAAAAAAGGAGCCAAAACCCTAACCCTAATTACTTTCACTTCCACCCTAGCGCTAAACATATATATGACCAGTTATGTTCCTCTAACACTTGTACTTTTTCTCTTAATTTCTCCCCCAATCTATTGTCATCCCATTGTATGGTCTTTTTCCCATCTTACCTCTTAAAAACCTAGACCGAGTTTAATAAATCAAATGTGCTGTTGGCAGCACATGTAACACTAAACCCATATATATGACTTTTAAAATTAAAAAAAGAAACACATGCAATATTTAATCCAACGTAGATTGTGTCACATTTTCTAGTCCTAGTTACATTATTGAACATCATAGTTATTTAGGATAGACCATCATATATCATGTATTTCAACTTCAATTAGAATGCCATTTATACTTTAGGTTAACCTTATTATTATTTTTTTAAATCAAAAATTTTAAAAATAAACATTATTCTTTGATTGCCACATAAATTCAACCTTTTTATTTCCTCCAAGTCATTTACAAAGTTAAAATAAGTGATAATAAAGACATGGGTTGGCTTTTCTAATGAAAACTTTGCAGCACTCATTTCATTTATCTTATTCATATGACTAAAAGGAAATAATACGTAAATAAAATGTGAAATATCCAGCTACGGTTTATGGGCTTTCGTTTCTAAGAGTGTGATGATGCAACGAGGGACGGTGTTGTAGAATTTCCAACTCTTTGGATAGGTGTTGCAAGGGACTATAGACTTATTTCATCTCATTTTATTTTGATGAATAACAAACTTTATTATGATTTAAGAGATACTAAGAATATAAAGAGAACAATAATATTAAAAAAAAAATCAGTATAAAAGATCAGAAAATAGAGATAAAGAAAAAAGACATGATAGTTAATCCCTAATTAGGTCATTCAATGAAAAATATTGAAATTCTAGAGAAGACGAAACCCATGTAACAACATCAATGGTAATAGTATCAACAACTTCCATGAAATGATTCAATTTACCATTAAAGATTCTTTTGTTCATTTCTTGCCAAATACCGAAACATACTCCGTGAAGGATAGTCGCCCATAACTTTGTGCTATTATGGTCAAGAAACCAGCCATTCCATTGATTAAAAAGATCAAATAGATTTTTAGGCATTATCTATGAGATGTTAATAAGTATCAAGAAATAATGCTAAATAGCTCTTGAAAACAGACAATAAATCATAATAAGATTTTCGCACTCTCCATCTTTCAAACATAGACAACAAACATGGGAATGCAACAATATATAAGACTGTCTTTTTGATCTAACGAGGGGAGAAGCCAAGTTAGATAAAACATTTTTTGCTAGGTAAGGAAGATAATGGCTAGATAGAAAGAAAGGAAGAATGATGAGTGGATGAAATGACAACAATTTCTTCTGACCGTGTTTGGAAACCAACATGTAATGAAGTCATTTCATTTTAAACTCTCAAGGCATTTGTAGCCATATGGTGATGGTTCAAAATGAACTCATTAAGATTTATACTTGATAACATATGCCATTTCATTTTATGAAACACTTAAGATGACTTCATGTATAATTTTTGATAAAAAATCAGTATATATCTGAATGATTCATTTTTAACCCAAACCTTATGGCTACAAATGTCTTGGGAATTTAGAATGAAATGATTACATTATATGGGGCTTCCAAATTGGGCCTCTGTTTATTTTCTTTCATCAAATGTAGTGTCTTAAGTCTGAATGGATGAAAACTAGGTTGGAAAGGATAACACTCTTAACTCTTTGAATCATCTAATCCAACAGAAAAATAACTAAATGAATGAAACCTAGGTTTGAGAGGATACCCAAAATACTATTTCTTCAGTAAGTTGGTGGTGAAGATTAAGCTGGCATGTTACTTCCATGTCATGCATGCATGCAATTGCATGGAGGATAAAGTACTAGGGTCTGTATCAATACATTAAAAGTGTACATAATAGGGATTAAACCATTGAGATTGCCACCTTTTTGACAGACCTCTTCTTGATCTTTATTTACATTAAAAGCTTAGATAATATGGAATAAACTACGTGGGAACTGAGATTTCCACTCTTTAAGAGACGGGCTTCTGCCTCTCGTCCCCTCTTTTTTATTCATTCATTCTTTCTCTTGCTTTACTTTTTTTAAACCAAAAGTATGATAGATTTTATGATCTTATTATAAAAATTTAGGATAGGAAGAAGGATACTAGGATAACCTAAGTGAGAAAACAATCTCTCTCTCCAATTGTTTGTTTTACTTTGCTAACTAACAGTCATCCCAATGTCTAAAGTTTCTTACTTGACCCTTACTTTCTCCTCTAAAATGTCAAAATCAAGCCCCCAAGGAACCAACCCTAAAAAAAATAAATAAAAAAAGGAGCCAAAACCCTTACCCTAATTGCTTTCACTTCCACCCTAGAGTCAAACCTATATATGACCACTCATGTTCCTCTAACACTTGTACTTTCTCTTTTAATTTCTCTCCTTACTTACTGTCACCTCATTGTATGGTCTTTTTCCCATCTTACCTCTTAAAAACCCAAACTGGGTTTAAAAAATCAAATGTGCTAGTGGCAGTGCATGTAACACTAAACCCATATATATGACTTTTACTATTTAAAAAAGAGAAGAAACACATGCAATATTCAATCCAATGTAGATTGTGGGGCACTTTCTAGTCCTAATTACCTTATCGAACATCATAGTTATTCAGGATAGGCCATCATATATCATGCATTTTCAACTTCAATTAGAATACCAATTAGACTTAAGGTTAAAATAGTTTTTTTTTTAAAATCAAAATTTTAAAAATAAACATTGTTCTTTGATTGTCACATAAATTCAACATTTTTCTTTCCTCTAAGCCATTTACAAAGTTGAAAGAAGTGATTTGGTTTTTCTAATGAAAATTTTGCTGAAGTCATTTCATTTATCTCATTTATATGATCAAAAGGAAATAATATGTAAATAAAATGTGCATTATCTAGTTACGGTTTGTAGAATGCGTTTGCTAAGAGTGTGATGATGCAACGAGGGACCGTGTTGTAGAATTTCCAACTCTTTGGATAGGTGTTGTAAGAGACTACAAACTTATTTTTATTTTGATGAATAACATACTTTATTAAAAATAAGAAAAGATATAAAGAATAGAAAGAGAACAATAATATTGCCAAAAAAATCAGTACAAAGGATAAAAAAATAGAGATAAATAAAAAAAAAGATATGATGGTCAATCCCGATTAGGTCATTCAATGAAAAATATTGATATTCCATAGAAGACAAGCCATTTGACAACATCAAAGGAAATAACATCAATTTCCATGAAATTATTCAATTTACCATCAAAGATTCTTTTGTCCATTTCTTGCCAAATACCCAAACATACTCCATGAAGGATAGTCGCCCATGACTTTTTGCTATTATAATCAAGAAACCAGTCATTCCATTGATTAAAAAGATCAAATAAATTCTTAGGCATTATGCATGAGATGTTCGTAGTGTCAATAAATAATGCCAAATAGCTCTAGAAAAGCTACAATGAATCAAAATATGATCTCCACACTCTCCATCTTTCTAATATAAACAACATACATGGAGAGACAACAATATATAAGGCCGTCTTCTTTGAAGCATGTCCATAGTATTAATCCTATATAGGGAGACAATTCATAAGAAAGATCTTACGCGGGGAGAAGCCAAGTTAGACCAAACCTTTTTTGCTAGATAAGAGAATGACTAAGAAAAAAAAAGGAAAAAAGATGAGTGAACGAAATGACAACAATTTCTTTTGACCGTGTTTGAAAACCAACCTTTATTGAAATCATTTCATTTTAAATTCCCAAGGCATTTGTAAGCATATGGTGATGGTTCAAAATGAACTCATTCAAATTTATACTTGATAACATATACCATTTCATTTTATAAAACACTTAAGATGACTTCATTTCAAATTTTTGTTAACAAATCAATATAAATCTGAATGATTAATTTTAAACCCTCACCTTATGGCTACAAGTGTATTGGGAATTTAGAATGAAATGATTACATTACATGTGGCTGCCAAACAAGGTCTCCGTTTATTTTCTTTCGTCAAACATAGTGTCTTAAGTATAAATAGACAAAAACTAGGTTGAAAAGGTTAACAATATTAACTTTTTTGATAATCTAATCCAATAGAAAAATAATTAAATGGACAAAATTGAGTTTGAGAGGATACTTGAAACTCTATTTCTTCAATAAGTTGGTGGTGAAAATTAGAATGACATGTTACTTCCATGTCATGCATGGAAGACAAAGCACCAAGGTCTGTGTCAATGCATTAAAAGCGTACATAATAGAGATTAAACCCTCAAAATTGCCACATTTTTTACAGGCCTCTTCTTTTTCTTTATTTACACTAAAAACTTAGATAATAGGGACTAAACCATGTGGGAACTGAGATACATTAACATATTTTATGATTTTATTATAATAATTCAGGAGATAGGAAAAATGATTGACATACATTAACAAAATTTATGGCTTTTTTATAACAACTCAGGAGATAAGAAGAAGGATATTAGGATAGCTCAAGTGAGAAAACAATCTCTCTTTCTCTCTCCAATTGTTTGTTTTTCTCTACTAACTAACAGTCATCCCAGTTTCCAAAGTCTCTTGCCTAACCCTTACTTTCTCCTCTAAAACGTCGAAATCTAACCCCCCAGGCCCCAACCCTAAAAATAATAAAAAAATAAAAAATGAGCCAGAACCCTAACCCTAATTACTTTCACTTTCACCATAGTGCCAAATCTATATATGACCACTCATGTTCCTCGAACACTTGTACTTTCTCTCCCTACTTACTGTCACCCCACATTATGGTCTTTTTCCCACCTTACCTCTTAAAAACCAAAATTGGGTTTAAAAAATCAAATGTCTTGGTGGTAGTGCATGTAATACTAAACCCATATATATGACTCTTACTATTTAAAAAATAAAAAGAAAAACCTACAATATTCAATCCAATGTAGATTGTGGGCTACTAAGAAAATGGAGGTAGGATATGCGGTAGGACTCCTAAAGTTAGTCTAAAGTAGAACTGATATTAGGGGGCAACAATCAGCGCTGAAAAAGTGATTTACACTTTTTGGGGGATGTTTTTCACTTTTTTGGTGATGATATGTTGGCCCCTAAGTCAGTCCTACCTTAGGCTAACCCCAAGGTAGTCCTACCAAATCTTTAGGAGTCTCTACCAACTGATCTGTAGGCCCTATTTAAAAAATCTCCTAACGATCAAAAACCACCACTGATTGATAGATAGGCAGATACATTGACTAATATTTTCTTAACCAAGCATCGGCCATCAGTGCAGTGAAAAATGCACTTGGTTAGGTTATTAAAGATCCCTTATCGTGAAAGGATGTCTAGGATGGTGTCAAGGATACTAGGGATCATCATATGGAATAAAATGCATATTCCATATTCAAAAAATGCATCACCCACCTATTTTATTAGGCGTCCCCTCATATGATGTCCCCTGGTATCCTGGTATCCTGGACACCATCCTAGACACCAAGTCCTAGATAGAACATCCTTTCCCAAATACATAATGTTCTCTCTCTCTAAACCAGATAAAGCTTTATATTGAGAAACTATTAATACTTTTATCGGTTTAGTCCCCTTAAGCTGCTCCATACGTTGCTTTCGTATGGATTCAGTGGTTGACAAGTTGCTACCAATAATCCACCACAAATCTAGTTTCCATCTGTTCAGTTCACTTGGATCCTCATCTCTCTTGACATTTGTTCACTTTCATTGGAAAAAAAAGGGGGAAAGATCTTCTACACCCCAGTTTCTCTGTCCCTTCATGTCTTTACACCAGATGCTGACACATGATTTTTTAAAAATGGTGTTTTTTTTTAGATAACTACTTTTTTATTTGAACACCTTTTTTTTCTTTTTTAATCGTTTTAACCCTGTACAACCTTTAAAAATAACATACATCGCCATTTTTATACCTACTTTTTCATTTGAAAATCATTTTTACAGTTTTACATCCTTTTATGTGGAGGCATAAGGGAACAGACAAATTAGGTGTGGAAGATCTTTTACCAAAGAAAAAGGGTTGACTCCTCCAGCACTACAATTTCTAGGTAGGGTTGTTAATTGGGTTGGGCTGAGGTTTGCCCGAACTCAGCCCGAGCCTGAACTTGACCCGAGCAAATCAGCTCGTTCTAAAACCATGGGCTTTGGGCTGAGTTCGGGCCAGCCCGAACTTAAAGCTCCTTTAAAACAAAATTGATTATTAAAGTTCATTTTAAAATTTGGGTTGATAATGGCTCTTTATTATTTCTAATACTTTGAATGACATTAGTAAGGTACAAACAAGACAAATTGAGTTAGAGTTAGGTTGGTTTGGCTCATTACGAGTCGAGTCTAAGTTTGGATTTTAGCTCATTTCCTAAATGAGCCTGATTGATACACACACACACACACACACACACACACACATGCATATACACACACATGGGGTTAATGGACCATTAGGCTGTTGGGTCTGTTTTATTTTTTCCTAGTTGTCAAGTCAAGCTGAACTGAGCCTACCTTTACAAGCTTAAGCTGAGCCTAAGCTCAACACCTCTAGCTTGTTACGAGCTTGAGCTTTGCCTTCATGTAACAAGCCTGAGCTGAGATGGGCAAAGCTCTGCTCATTGACACCCCTAAATTGAGCTACTGGCCCATAATGCTGATTTTACTTATTTATTTATTTTTTCAGTGAGTCGAGCTTGAGCTTGGATTTCATGTGACAAACCCAAACCGAACTGTGCAAAGCTTGGCTAAGTCTCAGTGATAAGATCGAGAAATCCTGGATTTTCAAAACTTTCTCATGAACTTATCTATTTTCTAGTTGGTATTTTATTTTGACATGACTCTTGCCTGAAAATCTTCCATTTTATGTGAAAATTGCAATGCAAAAGCTTTTGTTTTTCTTAGCAACCAAATAGCCATAGAAAAAAGGATAGAGAATTAATTTTGTTTCTTTTCTCATGTAATTTTTTTCTATGTGAACCAAACAGGGCCTTGAAGCCTTGCATTGCCGGGCTTTTTTCCCATTCTTTTCACATGGAAAATCCAGACCATCCATCTAATAAGAGCCTCACTAAATCAAAGATGGAAAGACCCAAGCATCAATGCAATTAAATGAATACCAAACACCAAGCTCAACTTTTGAGTGGCGTATGCTGCGTATTGCAATCTTTTCTTCACTCATGAATCATTCTGGCTCTCTCGTGTTGAAAGAAGGCCAAACACTGGGTCCACCTGAGTGCAAATAAATGAAGGACAAATGTTAGGAATGAATGCACTTCTTAGTATTCCTCTAAAAAACGCGCAATTCCCTGTGAAAGCCTCTAAACAATAGGCCCATCCCAAAATCCCTAATGAGCAATACTTGCTACGGTAGGGTTGTTGAATATTTTTCAAGTTTTGAGATTGTAGATCAAGAAGTGTGAATCAATCCTGGCAGATCGATCCAACCCACTCTTGATCAATCCATACTAGCCGGATCAATCCATGCGGATCAATTTGAGGCCGCTTCAATCAGTGAGAATTGATTTGAGATCTTTGCAGATCGATTCAAAAGCATGAAGTTCAAAAAAATTAAACGTTATCTCTTTTTAAACGGTGCCTAATGTGTTTATTAACACCAATGGACGATTTATCATTATAGAAGGGTGTTTTGTGTGTTTATAGGCACTTCTTAATTCCTAAGGCTTCAAAACACACCCATTTGAAATCTATAAATAAAGTGAAAACCCAATACAAAAGACAGTGATTTTTTTTTTTTTTTTTTTTGTATTTTATATTCACTTTTTTCCTCAATTATTCTCTACAAACTTTGAATCATTTTGCAATCATTTTTATGGGCAATAATTTAAAGTGTTCAAGGGTTGATTTTACAGTGTTACAAACCGCTGATCAATAGTACAACCAAGTGTTGGGTCCATTTTATCCTAGAGACAAGTTTGCTGATTCATTATAATTTTTGTATTTGATTTAAGAACAAAGTAGGGGATGGATATTGTCTTTAAAAAGTATGATCCATGACTTGGACATTGTTACTTATCATCTCTGCAATAATCTCTTTTCATATTCTATTTTTCTAACAAAGATGATTTGAACACAAAGGGGAGGAGAGCCACACTAACATGGACTCATATCACCTATGATGGGAATTTATGAGCATAATATTTGCGGCCAGAGACAGGGGGTGGGGTCCATACACTTTTTGGTGGCGTCCACCACCACCAGCCCCCTAAAAAGTATATGGACCCCACACCACCTGTCTCTGGCCACGAAAAATCGGC
This sequence comes from Platanus orientalis, assembly GCA_025762735.1. Lineage (NCBI taxonomy): Eukaryota > Viridiplantae > Streptophyta > Magnoliopsida > Proteales > Platanaceae > Platanus > Platanus orientalis. The sequence continues at coordinate 1,089 of JAOXJP010150243.1, read as the reverse complement.
TCATAAATTCTGTCATAGGTGATATGATCCCCACTAACATGGCTTTTAGCCCTCCTAACGCGAGGGTGGTATCGTGATGAAATGCAGGTGTTATTGCCATGGGTTAATAATGGGAACTAAGTCAGCCCACGCTAGGCCCAGTCCAGTCCATTTCACTTGGTTTTGTATCAAGCCTGGACCACACTCATTCTGGCCCGGATGGTCGTCTGATCTTTAAACTTCTCTTAACGCTCTACAAATTTTAGTGGTCGACACATGGCAAAATATTAAAAGCACCAGCTTCACCACCATGTGTCAACCACCGAAATTTGGAGGACGTTAAGCTTTTCAGGAGGGCGCTCATTACACGCCCGCTGGCCAAACCCACCCAAGCTAATGAAATTTAGGTCCCGACCATGCTGGGCAGGACCAAACTTTTGGACCAAGGTTGTAATCTCAGCCATCGGATGATACTTAAAATCGGTGACTTAGGTTAATATATTATAATCAAATAACATGTAAGGAAGGATGTTAGTAGCACTCCAAACAGTTGGGGTGACCTTGGGCGAGCCAGACTGAGCCTACGAGTATGTATCATCTAAGAGTGAATGGATAAAAAATGCTCACCTTAACGAATGCTAAACACTGCTCCTTGTCAGGCGGTCAGCACATCAGTGCCGAAAAGTAAATATGCACCCCCCCAAAAAAGTGAAAATCATTTTTCAATGCTGATGTGTCCTCCACCTGATAAAGAGCAGTGATGAGCGTTTGTTAAGTGAAGCATTCATAAACCAATCCCCATCTAAGAATATGGACTTACCCGGTGAGTCACCTTGCAAAGAAATCTAGGTGACCTTGGAATCTTCTTTGAGGAAGCTAGTTGACGGTTCAAAAGCAGAAAAGATTAGGAGCCAATGAAATTCGTACCGATGCATCAGAATGGCATCAGGGGATACACATCAGCGTTGAAACGTGATAAGAGCCCCCCCAAAAGTGTAAGACACTTTTTGGCATTGATGTGTCAGCCCCTTGGTGCTGTTCAAACACATTAAGGCTGTAAATTGAGCGAATTCGAATCGGATATAGCTATATTCGTATTTGTATTAGTTT
>JAOXJP010150232.1:0-13131 GCA_025762735.1 Platanus orientalis | reverse complement strand
CATTTTTTTAGCCAAACCAAGTTTGCAAGAGACCTAGTTTCCAAGTTTGGATTACGAGAATCCAAACCTATGAGTACGCCCATTAGCATAAGTGACAAGATCACTGAAGACCTTAAGGGAGCTGATGTTGATTTCACCTACTACAGGAGCATCATTGGGAGTTTTCTCTACCTGATCGTAAGTAGACCATGTAAGCACCTAATTTTGGTGTGACTCCCAATTTCGGTGCTTCTCTTCAAATCAGTAGGCGAGCAAAGCAGTCCCCAACTTCTTTTCGTAATCCAACCAATTCTTGTTGATCAAAACCAATCCTAGTCCCTCTTCTCTTATCCCATTTATTTACATATCTTTATATCTATTATTTTCTAAAATATAATGTTATTTTTCAAAATATTATCATATCTTTTAAATATTATTATATATTTTAATCATTTTAGTATTACTTTTTAAAATTATAATCATCTATTTATTTATTTTATATATTATCAAATGTTTTTATTTAATTATTTAACTAATTTTAATTTAATTAGTTAATTATTTTTGTTTTATTTATTTATTTATTTTACAAGTATTTTTTTATACATATATTATTTATTTAGGTATTTCTTTCCATATTGTGTTTATTATAAATATATCTTATTAGAGGAAGGATTTGCCGAACCTAGTTTGTCTGTCCTCACGTGTCCCCAAAGAAGCATAAAATTCATAAAACCACCACGTGTTAGCCTGTGGTGTGGGGACACTGACGAACATACAATCTATTTTCATTATTGTTATTATTATTATTATTATTATTATTATTTTATTTTTCTTTTCCTTTCCTTTCCTTTTCCTTTTTTTTTTTCTTTTCTCTCTTTCCCTTTTTTTTCTTTTTCTTTTCTTTTTTCCTTTTATTTTTTCCTTTTTTCTTCTTGTTTCTTTCTTCGGTTTCTTCTCTTCCCGGTTGCTCCCTTGCGTAGGAGATGGGGAAACCCCCCTCCCAGCTCTCTCACGATTCTCTCTCTACCCCCTCTCCTCCCCCACCAAATCTCTCTCTCCTCGAGTCACTCTTCCCTCTCTCTCCTTTTGCCCTCACTCTCTGATCTCTCTCTTGCTCTCTCTTTCTCTCTATTCCCTCTCTCTCCTCATGGGTGAGCTATGCTCTACCCAACCCCACCTCTCTATCTCTCTTCTGCGCCCATCAAATCTCTTCCCTCCTTCCCCCGATATTTCCCTTTTTCATGCAACACCCCAAACCCCAAGGTCTCTGCTCTCATTCTCGCCATGCACAGGTTGCTCTCTCTCTCTCTCTCTCTCTCTCTCTCTCAGCCCTATCGTTTACTCCCTCTCTCTTCCAATCTCTAAGCGCCAACTCCTATTTTTTCCCCTTTTCATATAAACCCCTGGCCCCTTCCTTTTTCATCCCTGCCTTCTTGCTCAAGCCAAACCCCCTTTTTCTCTTCCCCATGAACCCTACAACCACCAGGTTGGACCAATGGCAGCCTAGCACACCCCAACTGGCTGCCTGATTGATGATAATCTTGGAGACCAAGCCATGTTTGTTGAACCTTTGATTAGGGTTTTCATTTCTATAAGAACCCCAACAAATCCAAGCAAAAGGGGTATGAGATTGTCCATACCTCCTCAGAGAGGGGAAATGGCCATACAGAATATCTTGAATACACCCCTTTTGATCCCAACCACCCTCTAAATTTTTTTCATCATCCACCCTGGTTTTCCCTTGCTCTTTTCTTATAAATCAGCAATCAATTCATCTCCATTCTATCAAAGGTGTAAGGAGGGAAGCCCCCAAAGTTCCTATTTAACGAGTGTGCTACAAAGGAGGGATTAATTTCTCCCCCATTTCTTATTTTCTCTAGCTTTCCAAATTTTATACGTATTGGAAGATGTTGATGTTGCCCTAAGGTGATTTAGACTTGATCCTTTCTTTTGAAGAATGGTGTTGCTTCTAACAAATCAGTCATGTTGGTAGTCTATATTTTATTTATTTATTTCTATTTTATTTTTATTTTTGTGAAGATAGGTGTTGTAACTCTGCTATTTGTTTATTTTCATTTATTCTATTAATAGTTTATGCTGCAGTTGGGAGTTGTATGCATGGAATTTGAAGGCAAATAATGTTGTTAATTTAGTTAGGAATGTGTCTGATTTTTTTCTTCTTCTGAAAATGGAGTGATAAATTCAATGTGAGCTCAATATGAGGTTGGTGTAATGTATATCATGAAATCATATGGAACTCTCTTTCATATTTTATTTTCTATGATATTAGAAAGATCAAGCCCTAGCTGTGTTCAATAGTGGTTGAGTGATTTGTTTAGATGTAAGTGTCTAAACACCCTTGATCATAACCATTTTTTTAAATTTATTATTCATTTAGTTTATTTCTATTGGTTTGGTTTGGGTGCTGACCTGATTGCTCTAGATGATAAAGGAAGAAGCTTTGATTAAAGAGACAATGGGATAAGTACACATGTGGGGTCCACCATTAGAAGGCTTGTGCCACTGTGTTGGCTTATAGCCTTGGAAATTCCTTTGTTGTATGCAATGTGGCTGAAACCCCATTTATGTCTTGCATAGCTTAGGGATGAGTCACATGAGTGTATAACAGTTTCTAAGACAGCAGATAAAAGGTGTTCAAGGGGCAAAAATTTCCCCAAGCACAGTGCCACTGGGTTGAACGAAACTGTCCAAAACCCCATTGGATTCAAGGTTAGAGTTTACACTTCTTGAGTGTTCATACTTTGTTTAAATGACAATCAGTAGAGGTTTTTGAACTAGTCCTCTTACAAATGATTTCATGATAGCTCAAACCTTAGTTTTCATATGAGTTTAATGAGTTCAAGCATGTTCTTTGTTTCCGTTTAAATAAGCAATAATGAGAGATAAGCTTTACTTGATTTGGACATAAAGAAAGGAAAGAAGGTGTTATTGAATCTGCCCAATGTCATCAGAACTTCTTTTCTTTGTGGTCTTGCTCATACTAAAACTCAATAACACCTATTACTAATGGTGGTCATATATATATATATATTATTTTTTTGATTCCTTTTTCTACTTGGATTTGTTTGTGCCTTAGATTGGGCAATGTCATGACTTGGATTCAGGTACGGTTTTCAGAAAAAGAAAACTCTAGTTAAGGTAAACATGTATGAGTTGGTTAACATAACAAAACAGTCTTTTTAGAGTTATGATTCCTCTTTCCACATACATAAGTCTCATTCCCTTCTTAACAAGAAAGCATGAAAAACATTAGTATAGAAATGAAAAACAAGAGCAAGAATAGATATTCATGAATTCATAATAGTCTACATTGTCATCTCCCAGAATGCAGGATCGACAAGAACCAAGAAATACATGTTAACTAATAGAAATGTAGAAAATAGAGGTTTCATAATAATTAAAGAAGTTTTCAAAGATCTAGAAACATAATAAGAAAGGTTAAAAGAGAATCTTGCGTAATATATATATATATATATATATCTTAATTGGATTATGAGAAACATTGGATTTAGAAACCAATACATTGCACACTTTCTATTTTTTTATCCACGTCTCCAATTCCCTCTCAAACTTAAATTCCTAACTTCTCAAACTCTTTATTAAAAAGCTAACAAGCTAATCCTAAACCATTACATCCATTCCTATATAAGACTCTCAACACCCTTCGGTCCTTCCTCTATAAGTTCTATAATCCCAAACATGGCATCTAATGGTATTTTGTTTGAAGTATTCTCTAGGCTACCAGCGAAATCAATATTCCAATTCAAAGTTGTATTAAAATCTGCCTCAAGGTGTCCTTATAAAATCTTCTTTATGATGCAACAATCCCACATGTCGTTCATGGACAATGTCGGTTTCTTCATCGAACCAAGCTCTTGCTGTCACACCATCGAATTACGTGTCTTGACTAGACAGAAGGAAAGTTTTTCTTAACAATGGTTTAATCATGCATAAAAGCATAAAAGATCAAGGCAATGGGTTGTGCAACCTTGCAACTAATACATGGGTTTTCATTCCTAACCCCTAAGGAAGCTGCTCGAAAGATTCTGCTTATGTCATGGGAGTAAATCTAATCTTCAACCACGATTATGCAACATTTCTTAATGATTATTAAGTGATAATGGTGGAACTCTAAAAGGAATGGTCATCTTACTTGAAGTGCAGCATGCACTTGGGTATAGAGATGGCACAGAAGGAGTTGAGTACGTTTGAGATGGGTGAAAGAAACATCTTATGGGATATGTCAGTTTAATGCAATGGAGTACTCCCTTTAAAAGAAAAACAAAAAAACAAGGTTTTAGTAGAAAAACCGCCACTAAAAGTATTAAAACCATCACTAATAGTATTAACGGCGCCCACGAAACCGTCACTAAATATGGTATCGCTGATTCTTTTAGTGGCAGTTCTAGTGACAGTCTCTATGCATTGACATAAATAATTAAGAGTTTTAGTAACAGTTAACAACCACCACTAATTCCTAATTCAACCCCCCTTTAGTGGAAACCATAACTACCACTAAAAGACTTAAATTGTTGCCTCTAATACATTAGTCGCAGCCACAATTACCACTAAAAGTTGTAAAATGATACATTAGCGGTAGCCACAATTGTCACTAAATACTTAAATGGTCATCTCTTAAAAATTTAATGACAACCACAACCACCACTAAAAGTAGTATAAAATTGACTCGAGTACATTAGTGATAGTCATACCTGACTAAAAGATATAAACTGACACCTCTAATACATTAGTGGTCATAACCGCCACTAAAAGATTTAAACGATCGTCTCTAATACATTAGTGACAACCACAATCGCCATTAAAAGTTTAAAACTACCACATTTATTATATTAGTGACAGTCATAAAGGCCACAAATTTGCATTAGCATCAAATATAAATTACCATTGAAAAATGGTTTTAACTGCTGCTAATGATTTATTTTATTTTTTAAAAAAATAAGCCAATTTTCCTTCAGGGGTATTTTTGAGAGGTATTTTTATCAATATCTATTCCTGATGAATGTCATGATACATTCAAGTTTAGAAAATACACAAGTAATAAAACCATTCAAATATCCATTACATATAAAAAGTTAAAAAAACAAAATTATAGTAATACAAATGAAAGTAAAGTTGATGTAAAAAATACAACTAATGTGAAGTATCCATCTCAATTTCGCATACATTTGCTCCTCTCTTGATATTAAAGTATCCAACTTGTAAAAATTTGAACCAAAGAAATTTGTAAGAGTTTGATCATTGAACTCTTCTAATTAATATGCGGAAACAAATAAAAATCCATTATACTCACTCCACATCATTCGCTTTCGCTTTTACCTACTTTTGAACGTGTTGTATTCTACAAGGTCAACCTAGTTTATTCAATATACATCTCCCTTTCCTTTTATCTCATTTTATTGATAAGAAGCAGAGAATCCATACATTATTTTTGCCAAAATTTCGGTAGTGTAACATTTGTAATATAGACCCTTGGGCCTAAAAAGTGATCCCTATGTCACTTTATTTCATAACTTGATAGTACATAGTTAAAAAAAAAACACTCCAAATATAATCTTCTAGAAGAAATTATAGTTGTCCACCCGAGAGCTCTATATTCATCCATATCAATATAACATCTTTTCTATCGTAAATATATACATCATCAAATAAGCTAAAGTACACCTAAAGAAATCAAAATAAGTCCTATAAATAATGTCTAAACTGTTATATTCAGGTTAGGCTATCAAAATATGCCAGTTACCTATCAATAAGGGGTTGATACAGTTATACAGCTACCCCATAACCAAGGCCTCTAGATATCTTTGTAGTTAGTCCAATCATCTACTTTAAATGAATTAAAAGAACTCAAGTGTTAAGTTAAAAAACATACCTTATTTGTTCTTTTCACATATAATAAAAACACATTCTAACCTAAACTATCATGACATCCCTAATTTGAGTTATCACAAAAATTTGAACCCAAAGGAATTTGTGAGGGTTTGAGCATTGAACTCTTGCAGGTCATATGTAGAAATTGATATAAACATAGATCACCTCCCAATCCCTCCATAGCACCTCATATACAACCTATATCCACCTTTATGTCCACCCAACTATGGAAACATTGAAAAAGGGGACAATACACCATCTTTAACACCAACTTCTCCCTCTCGCATGAGCGTTTTCACACAGATGAATTCCAACAATGCCACCTGTCACTTGAACACCCTCTATTGGGGCTTCTATATACCATCAACAATTGACCCCTTACCTAGGAAAATGGATCAAGATCACTACATACAATTCAACCTTAGCTTAAACAAGACTAGTCAGAGTACACGACATTTTTCAAACACAAGCTATTGCTTTTATGGTTACTCAATTTGCATTGATCATAGTACTAATGCCTCTGCTTACCTATGATCTCTCCATGCTAGTCTACCAATGTGGTAGGCTAAGGGTTATGGGCACCTATAGGTCACCCTTGACTCACAACCAACCATTGATGAAATCATAACCATTGAAACTGAAGGAGAAAAAAAAAATACCAAGTTTTTTAAGAGAAGGCCAAAACAAGTTATAAAATTGAGACGATAGCCCAAAGCCCCTGAATTGAACTTTCTTATCAGGGTACCCCACAAATTTTAACAATGACCCCTTTTCCCTTAGCGAATCAAAACTAAAGGGACCACTTTTTTTGCATTTCATCATATATGTACAAACACTTTATTAAGTAAAAAGGAATACCAAGGTTATACAATGTTACTTAAGCCAACAAATTCCAAGAATAATTATGTTCAAATCTCTAATTGATGAACTAAATTACTTTACGCAGGCTGAGGATCCAAAATGTGCCATTTACTTGCTATGTTAGGCTCAAATGTGGCACAGCTGCACTATCACATTTAAGGCCTTTGGACATCTCCTATATGTGAAATGATTTATATATAATTAAATCTTTTACTAAAGAAATAAAAATAAATTGAGAACATTAAGTTGATAAACATACATTTTTGATGTTTTCTACATAACCAAGAAAACATGAACGTTAGCATAAAAATGCACATTTATCATGAGAAGAATAATCAAGCACAAGTTGAAAGTCATGACATTATAGGAGTTGAGATACATGTATTCCGAACAATTCAAGATAGCACACTGACACATGGAATCAGCTCATAAGCAAGCAAATATAGAGAAATGAAACCAACTATGTACATGGTTCTTATAAACCTTCCTATAATAATAATAATAATAATAATAATCAAATAAAACTGATTAAGATAATCTCTACATATTTAGAATAATCTCCATCAGAGCTTTTGGATATGTCTCCGTGATTTAATGAACTATAAATAAAGATTTTACGACATGAATCCCCCCACCCCCCAAAAAAAAGATGCATGAGTTTAGGTATTCCTTAAATGAGATCTTACCAACACCACAGTACGACTTGACCCTCATTGGTCGTTGAGAAGGCATGTGATTCCTTTCTAAATGTCATTGTACGAATCCAATCTTATCATGCGACATGTTCTTTTCCTAAAGCACCATGGGAACTTACTCTAGTTGATCTTAATAACTCATTGCATGGTCTCCTAAGGTATTGAGGTTAATCTAAAGCACTTGTGTTGCTGCACCAGCAGGGTAATTGGGGAAAGGTTCAGCCGTGAAGGGGAAAATAGCAAAAGGCTGGATTTAGCCCAGAATGAAGGTGGGATGGGATTACTCCATTGGTCGTTTTTATCTTTTGGTTGGGAAGAGATTAATGGGGTTTGGGTTTGAAGGATATGAAAGAGTCCCTGCTAGGTTTCTTGGTGATGCTTCTTTAGAGGGATGCCAAAGATTGGGCGTGATAGAACCCAATAACTCAAGAAAATAAGCCAATATCTAATCAAAACCATAAAAACGAAAACTGAAATTCATAAAAACCAGACTAAAAACCAATAACTCAAGAACCCATGTGTAATAAAACGAACCTATCTTGATGGAGGTAAGTGGATGACCACATGCTTAAGAATAACGCCTATGGCTGCTCAACGCCCACTCACCATACCTCATGTCACCAAAACGCACTTTATTCTCTCTCTACTGCTGCTCTGATAGGCTCACTTGCTCGTTCACACCGGTTAATAAACACCGTTACTTCCTTTGAAAGCTGCAATTTTTTTTTTTTTGGGGTAAAAAATTGGGGGTTTGCTTCCCCTGCATGATATTGTTAAATAATTGCTTAAACATTATAGATCGGGTTATAAAAACCCATAATGCAAGCATTCATCTACCTACAACATTAATGATGAGAAAAAGCCATAAAAACCCTAAAACATGAGAGGGAGAAACACTTAACAGGCATTGTTGAACTGGTTGTCAACGTTACCGGGTGGCAGAAGGAGGTTGTAGTCGATCCTTGTATTTTTCCGCTGGGAATGGAGCGATTCTGACCAATTTTGGTGGGAATCAGAGAAGAGGGCGAATAAAAGGCAAGAGATGGTTTGTAGAGGAAATGCTTCATGTTGTAGCGGTTTTATAAATAAGCGGAACTAAAAAATTTCAGTATCAGTGGCGGTTAATTAACAACCGCTACTGATAATATCACATATTGCTTAACCCCTAATAGATCCTCTAGGTCGCATTGCAAATAAATGCCACTAAAAGTGTATTTTTTTACTCATATAACGGTGGTTTCCTTTTAAACCGCCACTAAAGTGTACTTTTCACGAGATTAGTGGTACTTATTCAAAAACGCCACTAAAAATGTATTACAACGTACAAACACAAAATTTTTAATGGTGGTTTTATACTAACCGTCCATAATATTACTTTTTTATTGACACTTGTTAGAAATCACCGCTAAAACTGTACCACTAATATAAAATTTGTTATGGTGGTTTTAACAAGTGCCACTATAAGTGTATTTTTAGGCATAGTTGTTAAACCCAGAATCAGACATTGACCCGACCAAGAGGTTGGGTCATTGGGTCTCTGGTTCAATCAGTGGATCACTAGTCAAACCACAGGTCAATTAAAAAATTAAAATATTTTATAAAAATTAAATATATAATAAAATAAATTCAAAAAATTATATTACAATTTTATATCACATATTCTTAAAAATATAATGTAAATAGACAAATAGGCATGTATAAATATGTATGATAAAAATGAAATTTTGTTTAAATTATTATATTTTGGTGATAGAGCCAAAACGAAAGACAGGAGGCTTTACTTCTAGTAACCAGAGTTCAAATCTTCATAAAACTTATTTTTCATCATTTAATAATTTAGAAAATCGGGTTCAAAAGATGGTCCAACTGACAGGTTGAATGGTTCAACAAAAAAAAAGTCGGGCTTATATGGGTTTCACTGGATTTATAACAAAAACGATCCAATTATAAACTTGGACCGGTTGAGGAACCGGTCACTGGTTTTTCGGTCCGACCAGTTGGTCCAATCCAAGTTTAATAACTATGTTTTTAGGGGTACTTGTTAAAATGTTTCACTGAAAGTGAATTTTTACAAATCATTATGTAGTGGCAGTTCTGTAAGAATCGCCGTTGATAATAGTTTTTAGCAGCACTTCTATTTACACCACTGCAACAAGTGTGACTTGGTGTGCAAAAAAAATTCGCACTTTACACATATAGCAGCAGTTTCTTTCTAAACCACTAATAATAGTGACTTTTAGTGGCAGTTTATTGATTTAGGATTAGCATGTTAGCTCTTTCTATGAAAACTAACATGCTAATCCTAAACCAATATTTCATTCCTATATGAAACTCTCTACACCCTTTGTTCCATTCGCATGCTATAAGTTCTATAATCCTAAACATCACGTCTGATGGTATTTTGTTTGAAGTATTCTCAAGGCTACTTGAGAAACCCATAATCCAATTCAAAGTTGTATCAAAATCAGCCTCAAGTTTTCCATTTGAAATCTTCTTCATGATGCAAAAATCCCACCACATGCAGTTCATAGATGACGTCGGTTTCTTCATCCAACTAAGCTCTTGTTGTGACACCATCGAATTACGTGTCTTGACCAGACAAAAGGAATTTTTTTTTCCTCTATTGGTGTGTTAGACAACTCTCCCCACTTTCAAAAGAAAACAACAAAGATTCTGAACTTAAACAATGGTTTAATTGTGTGTAAGAGCATAAAGGATCAAGGCAATGGGTTATTCTTATGCAACCCTAAAACTCATCATGGGTTTCCATTCCTAACCCCCAAGCAAGGAAGCTACTCTAAAGACTCTACTTATGCTAAACGCGTTGATCATTTATGCAGCCGATGACCCCAAATATCTCCTCTAGTTGTGTAATACCTCGAATATGTTCACCCATATTTTGCACGCGTGTTTTATTTATATTATACACATATGATACATATGTTTCGCATACACTTTAGAATGTTTAATGCACACGTACTGATCCGTAAATAGCCACAACTTTAGAAAGACACCAACGAAAATATATGATACATATGTTCTGCACACACTAAGGACTGTTTAATGCACATATATAAATCGGTAAATAGTCATAACTTTAGAAGGACACCAACAAAAATATAGAAAGAATTAGTTAGCAAGCTATATATCGAAGGAAAGGTCTTAAAATCTATTTTCCAACGCAATAAATGGTAAGTGAATACAAGTTTCCTAGAAGAAGTTATAATCTTTTTCTCACAAAGCGTTTGTGCGGACAGGCTAACAGATTTAAGGTAATTTTAAAAATATACCAATAAAAATGTATAAATAATTAGTAAAAAAATTTTATGTCTCTAAAAATCTCTTGAGTTTAGTTTCTAGTAAAACAAACGGCAAACAAATAGGAGTTTGTATGAGAAAGTTACGAGTATTTTAGTCCAAAGGGGTTTTAGGAGTAAATATAATCTTAGACTAGGATCATGCAACATTTCCTAATGATTATGAAGTGATAATGGTGGAACCTAAAAAGGAATGGTCATCATACTTAAAGTGTAGCATATTTTCAAGCAAAGAGAAGGCATGGAAGGAGATGGGTACGTAGGTTTGAAATGGGTGTAAGAAACATCCTATAAGAACCTAAAAAAGTCTAGCGGATTGATACGATTCTAATCAGATGGATTCGACCAGATTGATCCGTTCCTGTCTAATGGATCCAAATTTAGCAGATTAATCTGATTTTTAGTGGATCAATCCGATCTTGTAGAGTTTTACAAGAAAAATGGTTTGAAACATGTCGGATCGATCCATTTTCCACCCGGATCAATCTAATTCCACGAAAATTGAATTTTGGAGTTTAGAAACTTCCCATTTTGGCTTAATTAGGGTTCTACTTCATCTAGGACTCTTTACGATCTATAAAATGAAGAGAAATTGACCTAGAAACCTTAAGAACAAAGAAATGAGAAAAAATAAAAGAGCAAACGAGGTTTTGAAGGATTTTTGAAGAATAAGAAGCATAAGAACATTTTTACATACAAAGAGCTAAGAGAATATTAAACTATTATTTTTTTAATACCTAGATTCTTAGATCTCTACCACTCTGTTTTGAAGAGATTAACTACTGTTTCGATTCGGATTTGAATTGTTTTTACTGGTTTGGTTTTCCCTAAAGTTCTAAAAAATGGTTTTTGAAAGAGATAAATTAGTTTTACAAGATATCATGATATAAAAGTGAATTTTCTTCAATTTTATATGATTTTAAAGAGTTGTATCATTGATTTTGAATCCATTTTGTATTATTAATACATGTAGAATTATGTTTTTAATGGAAAATAAAGAGTTTTAAAAGAGGGTTTGTTCCTAAAAATTGTAAAAGCTATTATAAGAGTGTTTGATCTTTTAAATAGTTTTTAAAGGTAGTGATCTACTAATTTGCAAGAAACTACAAGTCTAACAAGTTATTTACTCTTAGTGTTTTTAAAATCCTATTTTATAAAGAAAGATGCTAATTTTTACATTTTATCATTAGTGATTCTCAAGAGTACTGTTCTGGACATATTTGATATGCTTTGAAAGACATATTATATAAATTGTACCTATTTAGATTGAGCATGTTCTTATATGTTATTTTGAATTAGTCAATGTAATTAATTGTTATATGTTGTTTTTATGGACTATGTGATGTGATTGAAACTACAAGAGAATGGTATGTACTTTTAGAAAGTCACCTTGCCCATTGAAGGAAATTATTGATAGAACCCTTTTCACCTGGGTATAGTTGGTGCAAACTGTTATGGATCCTTACTCCTTGCCACATAGGAGATAGTAGCAATCCTTCTTACTTGAGTATAATCGATGTGAACTGGACCCGTCTCACTTGGGTTTAAATGGTGTGAATCGGACCATTCTCACCGGAGTTCAAATGGTGCAAACTGTTATATGTTCTGCGTTGGTAGTAGATATATATTCTATTATGTATTGTATTGGCTATGATATGAAATATGATATGATATGTTCCATTCTGTAAATGTATATGTTATCACTGATTTTTGTTCTATATATGAAGTTGTAATTTTTATTAAATGCTTAATAATGTGTAAGATTGATTTATAAACTGTGATGCATATTGAATTACAAATAGAAAAGTATATGTTTAGTGTTTGAAATCGTGCTAAAACTTGATCCACTATTTTCATAGTTTACTATTTTCTTGCTAAGTTTGTTAAACTTACCAAAATCTGACACTTTAGATGATGAGGAGATCACGGAGTAGCGGTTTCAGATAATGACAATTAGAGACTAGATACCTACTTATTTCAATTATTTGGATTAGAGACTTTATTTATTTCAGTTATGTTATTTTAATTTAAAGTTTAAGGGATGTAATAAGTTAGAGATTTTATTATTTGATTTCAGTTGATGGACTGGATTATGTCAGACTATTTATTTAAATTGAATAGAAATGTTAGGCATTGTTTATGAATTATTTACAAGATTATGGTTTCTAAGTTATGAAATCTTATGCAGATTAGACTTATAAGAATGTGATTAATTATGTGATCATTGTAAATGGATTGATGTATTATTCTACTGAGTAAGAATGTAAAGAAAGAGAAAATTTTATATAGGTTAAAAATGATTGAATGAAAAGTGAAGTGATGTGTTAATGTCACGTGCCAAAATTCATGGCCTTACTGGTATGGGTTTC
>JAOXJP010150221.1:0-13131 GCA_025762735.1 Platanus orientalis | reverse complement strand
GATTAAAAGAAAATTAAGTAAATTAAATTGGGGCTGAATAAATTATTTAAAAAGAATAATTTATTTAAAAGAAATTTGAAATATTTTATAAAGATCCTATTCACCCCCCCTTTAGGATCCATTTCGGAAATTTCAAAACCTCTGCAGTTGCCCTTGTTGTATAAGGGCTTCTTTCTGTTCCTTCAAGTAGAAACAGTCGTTGGTGTTGTGGCCGTGGTCCTGGTGAAAACGGTAGTACTTGTCATGACTTCTCTTCTCCAGGGGGCACAGATCCTCTCGGGCCACTTGATACCCTGGTCATCCCTGATGTGAATGAATACTTGCTCCACGGGTGCATTAAGAGGAGTGTAGTTTTGAAACCTACTTGGAGGGAGGTTAACCTGAGGCCGGGTCCTGCGATTGTCGCCATCCTCTCTCCTTTAGCCGCCTTTGTCCTCCCGCAATGTCTGCTGCTGTTCTCTTTTTCTTTTGTCAGATTATGGACCGAGCTCGGCATCCCGCTCTTGCCTAGCACTGAGGGTATCCTTAGCATTCATGTGTTATTGTGGCTTCACCATGTGATTAGCCATGTGGGACAGGGGGTTCTTAGATAGGGAGAATAAGTGTTTAGAGGGAAACAACCCAGCCATCAGAGCAGCAACAATCATCTTGTCGTCGGTATCATTAACTTATAGCACCTCCTTGTTAAATCAGGACATATAGTCTCATAAGGACTCCACCTTGCTCTGCTTGATATTTAGGAGATAAGTTGTCGGCTTCCAATGCCTCTAGCTACTGATGAAATAGCCGACAAACTGCCGACTTAACTCAGTGAAATTGGATATGCTACCTGGCTTCAACCGACTGAGCCACACCCTGCTAGACCCCTTGATTGTGGTTGGGAAGGCTCGGCACATAATTTCGTCGGGGGTCGCCTGGAGGTTTATTTGTGTTTTGTAGGCCTCCAAATGATCCAGGGGGTCCCTGTTACCGTCGAACATCTCTATCTGCAATGGCTTGAAATTTTTAGGGAGGGGTCGAGCCATCACCTCCGGGGTGAAGGGATGGCTCGTTCTCTGAATCAGCTCATCGAGGCTGGAGCCTTTCCCTTCACCATCTCCTTCCTTACATCCTCCATCCTTTCCTCCCAAGAGCCTGGGACTCGAACTCTTTCTTCATGGTAACTCTCTCGAAATCGGGAGGCCGAGATGCCTAGTGCGTCGTTTTCATGCCCTTGGCCATGGCTTTGAACTGGGGAGCATTGGACCTAGGTCACCCAGTATAGCCCTCGCCTGGTGCAGTCCTTTGGCCTCTCAGTTCTAGGATAATCTCCTAATTCTGCTCCATCACCAGTTGTACATTTGCTGTTAGCCCCTTGTCAGCACACAAAGTTTGACTCGGGTCATGTGATGGTATAAGGACAACATAACAGTTTTTAGGCATCAAGACTCTAAGCACCCATGGCTTAGGAAGAGCAAGCCTAGACTCGAGGAGGTTAGGCATTCCCAAAGGAAGTCTTTCCAGATGTTCTAGTCACAAATGAATCAGTCCAAGTACCTCATTACATCTCAAAAAGCACAATTTCAGGCCAAACCAAAATTTCACTCAAAAGAACCAATAGGACTTTGAGGTTCCACATTTTAGAGCCCCATTCATATCATCAGTAAGTTTTCCACCTCCTGTAAGCCTTTCACCAGTAAAGCACCACAGATAGAAAAATTACCATTTTACCACTCTACCTTCAAAAGCTCAATACTCGCTATCTGTCACCCAGATCACTGAATTTCTTGACCTACATAAGCCTTCTTGTCACGAAGCATCACAGGCAAAGAATTCATATTTTCACCTTTTTCGACCTATGGGTGAAAAAATACCATTTTACCCTTTATACATAAAGAATGACCCATGGACCCTCAAAGGACCCCTGGAGCCTCTCTTATGGTCCAAATGGTGTAATTTTAGAACCTATGCACCCCTAAGTCTCTCTTCTTCAAAGGACCCATTACAGGTCAGACACTGCTCAAGAATGACAACAGCCAATCTCTCAATCTGTGATAACCCTAACCAAGAAATAACCCTTGTAAAAATCCCCAGAGATTCATCCGATCTTTAAATCCAGAAAGGACAGTCGCCATATATTGGCCTCGGCCTTGGTTTTAAATCCCCAGGTCTAAGAAAAGAGTTTTGAAGTCTTGAACCTCCGTAGAATCTCAAATCTTCCCCAGAAGGTCAAAAGGTTGGTTTTGCTCTTTTCGAGCCAGAATGCTCCCCAAGCCTCCAAATCAAGATCAGTCGGTGTCCAGTTCTTTAGAATCGCAAGGCCTTCAAAAAGTTGTCTAAGGAGCCAAGACTTTTGTAAAATCTATCTGCTAAGATTCCCTCAAAAACTCCAAAAAGCATGGTAAATCAAGTCTAAAAATCAGGTGCTCGATCGACTCTTAGGAGTGCACTTGAAATCAGAAATTCAGACAGTCAGTAGCCACACCATAGTAAATTCAGAGCTATGAGACTATAAAATCCATGCTAAATTGAAGAAAATCCATGGCCCGAGCAATCATTTTTGCCCAAACCTAGAAAAAGCATGTTTCATTTGCATTTAGTACGCGAAATGCTCTTAAAAGTTCCCCGAGACTCAAAATGAGGTAAAATCAAAGCCATTTTCTCAATTTTATCCCCGTCCTTGATAAAGCATTTCACTAACCCTTGGTTTAGAGAATGTTTGGACATTCAATTTCACCCAACTTCAGGTAGCTACAGAAACCTAATTTGTTCAAGCGACTCTGCTTTGAAAAGATCTCGGCAGTTACCCGGGAATCTAACAGCCAATCTATGAACTTCTATAGCTCCGAGACTCCTCAAACTTCAAATCCCCTGGATACAACCCGAGGCGGCATTTTATAGAAGAACTAGCAACATCTCCTATACAATTCTGTTAAACCGTTCGAAAAATGGTTTTTGACCTAATTTCCTACTTAGGTACCGTAATCTCGCACAATTAGAAGCTGTGAATCACCTGGACCTGGGAGCATCTATCCTTGGTCCACACTCAGATCAATTTGACCATCTTGCCCTTCCAATCTACATCTAAGACCTTTTTTAGCTAAGAAAACATTGATTTGACCCCTTACCCTTTTCGTAATTTGGTTCTGATTGGACTAGGATGACTAGAGCATTTGTGACTTCTAAAATTGACACTGACTGGGCTAACTTGTGAGCTTAGGAGCTCACACGGAGTGATGGCAGCAATAGGGTTCAGAAAAATCAGAAATCAGGATATTATTTAAAGATTAGCTAAAGTGAGATATTTTGCATTTAATTCATTCTCACCTTTAGCTAATCATTCACAACTCTTGGATTACAATCTTTGGATTCTCTCTCTCACCCTTCACCCTAGGATCCCCTAGATGGATTTCAAATCCCTAGTGAACCCCTTAGAACCCCCCATCAAACATCCTAAGATCCCCCCTTTAGGTTTGCAACCAATGCGGTGTTACCGAACGGCATCCCTCATGGAACCCCCATAGCTTCCCCTATCCACCCTCATTAGCACACTCTCCATCTAGCCCTCCATTAGTTTAGCTCAAACCTAATCTAACCCTTGGATTTGCCACCTCACCCATCTATGCCTTTCCCTCCAAATGGATCTCAACCACACACCCCAAACTCATGCTAGCCCTACACCCCATTTAGGATAGAGATCATCCCCACTCTCCATCCTAAACATCCATATCCTTCATCCAACCATTGATTCAACTAAATTGGGGCTATAAATAGCCCTAATTTCGTGGTGAAAAGGGTTGGCAACCAAGAACCCTAACCCTAAAGAGGAAAAGAAGAAGAAGAAGAAAAGTCCAAATCCCCCTAACCCTTGGCAAGGTAAGCTTAAACCCCGCCTGTGGTCATGTTCTATACCTTAATTTGCATCATTTAGCAACTGTTATGCTGTCCAATTTATGCTAGAGCACTGCTCTAATTCGAGTACAAGGTAGAGGCTCAATAGTCTCTACTTTGCTCTTATTCCTGACTTGTTTTGATATCAAATTTAGTTTGAATTTTGTAAAGGGCTGCTTGAGCCCAATTTTTACTATGTTATAATAGACATATCTAGGTTGTTCTGTATTTAATTTGGTAATTTTTAAAGTTGTGGAAGGCCTCAAAATGGCCCCCTAAACAGACCTAAAAAATTGGGTCTTTGGAGACCTAACTTTGAGGAATATTTGTAAAATTTAGTTTGAATTATCTATGCATGATCTTGATCTCAATTTTTTATATGTTATTCCTCTGTATGTCTGCCATAAGCATGCTTAATTTTAGAATTTTTGCTAAAATCTAAGAGTTCCAAAATCGAGAAATCCAGTTATTGGATTTTCTCTTAGTAACTAACGCCTGTTTTTTAGTGAATTCAAAAACAGGCGTTGGACAAATAGGCATCAGGGATGAATTCAGGCATTGAGATCTGGGACCCACCTCAGGGAGCCCTGATCATCCCAAAACCCGTCCTAAGGTATGTTTCGACATTTGAGAGCCATCCTTATGCATCAGCACCTCTGTGGGCCCTAATTTCCCTCCCAATGCCTTTTTTTTAATAAACAGGCATTGGACTAGAATTTTGGCGTTGGGATAGTTTTTAGACGTTAGGCCTGGGTCTTAAAAATCACCACTTCTTAAAAAAATTATTTAAGTGTAAGTCTGCCCTAGAGTTAGTCCTAGGACCTAGGAGAGACTCCACTCCTCTAGGCCCTACTAAGGTGGCCCAAAAACCCAACCTAGCTACTTATTTTACGCTCAACGCCTGTTTTTCCCTTGAATTAAAATTCAAGCGTTGAACAAAAATGCGTCAAAAAAAAAAAAAGGAGTTAGGCCTGTGATAGATGACTGAGTGGCCCACTTTGGGAGATCATATCTCCATGTGGCCTATGCCCAGGACCCCTAGGGTTACGCAGTGTAACTCTAGAAGACTTCCTATTTCCCTAATTCAAGATCCCATAGTGCTAGGACCCACCCAAATACCTTTAACAGTGGCACCAAGTGCCTACTAGATCAGAGTCCCAACGCCTGTTTTCACCCTGAATTAAATTCAGGCATATCGAAAAACAAGCGTTAGGCTTGTAACTCAAAAAAATTAACCCTTCTTCTTTTTTTCCCCTTTTCCTAGGTTTGATTCCAAACCCTAATAGGGAAAACAATCAGCCATTTATAGGGGTCAATCATCCCTCTAAAAGACCAAAACCTTGAGGGGTCTCCTGTAGGTAAAAAAAGGGTCAAAATTAGGAAGAGTTTGTGGACTGTTTATAAGCCAACGCCTGCTTTCACCCTGAGTTAAAATTCAGGCGTTGGGAAAATAGGGGTTGAGAGCTGAAACAGGCACTAGACCTGAGAAAAATTCAGCAAGCTCCCAACTCACATTAAAAAGGGTTAAACATTTAAATTCATAATTAACAAAGCATGATTATGAACATAAATTTGAAACTTGTATGAATGGGAGAATCCGCCCTAAAAGGGCTAGTATTTGGGGTGCCTAACACCTTCTCCAAATGCAACCAAACAACTTACCCTAATCTCAGGAACTCATACTACTACTAGGGGTTAAACCCTAGACTTTCGAGTCTAGTTTCCATCCAACGCAGTCTGTTAACCCCGAGTTGGTGGCAACTCCAAGAAAAAGCCTGAGCCCTCTCCCAAAGGGAGGTTCCTGCCACTCGAAGCATGAAGCCAAAGTGGGCACGTATGTCGATGTCCACAGAATGGCAACTTTGCTGGGGACATGTTTAATCTCCACATGTATTAGTTTCAATTATGTTTATACCATGCTTCTTCATATGTTCATTTGATCTCTATTATGTCTAACTACATTGCTCACATGCCTACATTTCTCACATGTCTATTGCTTTGGACTAGACTTAGGTCACTCCACTAGTTAAGATAATACTCCATATTTAAACAATTATTCAAAGTTGACATGCTTAGGTTAGAAAACATGCTCACATAGTTCTAGGACAACTTAAACTAGTTAGTGGGACCCAAACTCACATTTGAACAACTTGTATGCAATACATTTCTATTATTTTTTCTTTTTACACAAAATGAGTCCAAGGACACGACATTGCACCAATACATCACTCTCATGAACCCTTATCTAGGTCATTACCCACCAATGGACCGACATTGTATTACCACATAAGATGGGAACAATGTCTGAGCAGTTGTTGCTTTTGTTATCGCGACCATTCCGAGTTACCCAAGCCAGTTACCACTTTATGATCCGATCTTTTTCGGGGAGGTGTTTTGACTAGTACACTTCATCTTTTAGAATCTCAAAAGCATGCATATTTAGTCATTTTCATGTTAAAGTTATTAGGCTACACTCAATAGCTTAGAGGTCTAGCTCTAGGCTTGTTTGCCTTGACTTTGATTAATTGCTTGCATGATTGATAAAAGGGAACCAAGAATTCATGTCCGACTTTACAAAACTTGTCCAAATTATTTTTTAGATAATTGGGTCCAGATTATACCTTCTTATTTAAATTTGAATACTTCTCACCTATTTTTCTTAATATATGTAAATGTGATACATGGCATAGACATTCCATAGGAAGAACTAAATTAAAATCAAACCATAACAACAACAAAGAAAATGAACAAATACAAACCATTCTCATATAAATTAATAAATGTAACTAATCTCATATACAAGCATCCTCCCAATAAACCAAAATAAAACATGTCTAAAGGGTTACTCTCTAAATCAAAATAAAAAATAAAAAATATCTCAAAAAAAATGTTAGTACATCTCAAAAAAAGAGAAAAAATCTAGTCTTTAAATCACTCCTCATCGGAGTTGTTGCCCACAAACTTTACAGTCCCTTTCCTCACCCTCTGCTTGAACCTCTTCCTAATGTATGAGTGGCCAACTCCAAATCGAACCTGTTCATCTCCAAGAGGCTCAGTCAAACCATGCTTAGGTGTAGGACTGTCATCAACCTGTAGGGTGCCACCGGCACCACCCCACTAGGCATCAGAGTAGTCTATACTTCGGGCTCTACACCGATCTCAGGCTCTCTAGGAGCTAGCTTTCTACCCATCTCAGGCTCCTCTATGGGCTGATCTCTCTCAGACTGCTCGACCCCAGGCTCTGTATGAGGCATCTTGGTGTCTCTACCAACACCTCCCATGTCCCCTGAAACAGGGATTTGTCTATGTAGTTGCAAAACCAAATGCACAAATCAAATCATCAAAAGCTAACTAAAAAGCATAAACATAACTAACAAATTATAACATAATTACCTCCTCAACCTCAGCTTGATGGGTGGCCCTTAGGGCCTCTATCTTAGTTAAATGGGCTTGGTGTCTCTACCCCACTAAGGCAAAGCATCTGGCCAACCTATGGAGGGCACTTAGGTACACCTCCCTCGAGACCTATGTAAGTACATAATGCTGAGTCAAATGAAAGAAAACAAGTAAAATTGCAAATAAATTAAAAGGGACTAATAAACTACCTGAGTCACACCATCAAGGGGCACTAAACCCTCTAGGAGCTCTACCTCTGGTAGATGCACCTCACTGACCTCACCCTCTAGACCAGTCACACTCACCACCTCTAGCACCACACCCATCACATCCGGCCCAGCTGGCAGATCCCTCCTCTTCCTCCCTTGATGAACGGGAGATGTTGGCCCTTCAAGGGGCTGTTAGGCAGCAACAACCTATAAAAAAGAAATAAATATTGACAAAATTTTAAAAGGAGTAAGATAAATCAAAACATAGTTTTCAAAAAATAATAAAATCAAATACACTCACAGGGAGCTCAACAGGTCTACCCAAAGGTCCACAAGATTGAGTAGACCACCACCTCTAGTAATCTTGAGCCCAGTCCAGGAAGGGGGCAACATCTATGCCCTCGTCTCCTTGCCCAGTGGCACCCTCGGTGTCAATGACACTAGGTGGAGAATGCGGGACTACGAACTCCTCGACCCCTTCTCCCACCTATCTCCAACACCTCTCACCAAAGTAAATCGTCACCTCACCTAGGATTACTAACACCACCCTCTGGCGAGACCAACTCTAAGGGGAGTTCTAGTTGAGGGAATCATCTACCACCAGAGCCTAGCGAGTCCATAGGTGCCAGTTGATCTGCACAAACACAATAGAGATTAAAAATGATTTACAAAAGTAAACATCAATAATGAGCAAGTTTAAACTAAGCATTGTGCACTTACCTAGTCTACAGTGAGCAAGTCCAGCTCATGCCAGAAAGTCGAGAATGACTTCTGAGTCTTGGGAAAAGTACCCTTCCACCTCGCCACACAAGGGAAGTGGAATACCTCCTCACCCCTTTACCTCAGGGCTAGAGTAGGCAATTGCTCATAGCACCACACCTATAAAAGAAACATAACAAACAAAAGTTAAATGCAAGGATAGATAGGAAACAAATTCAAAAGAAAGCAAGAAAATGAAATAAATATATATATATACCTCCCACAAAAAGCATAAGCCCATAAAGGCATGAGGGCTCTGTCCCATAGAAATCTCACTCATGTTGAGATACATCCACCCGAGGGCGGATCTACCCCAACTCTGTGTCACAACCAAGGTCAAGTCCTCCAAGGCTGGCAGTAGATAGAAGTAGATATGTCGCTCTTCCCGTAGAAGATCGAGTGAGTCAACATATACAATAGGAAGGCCCGAGTGGAGTATACCTTCTCGTCATCTGAACAGGCATTCGTGGCCCAAACATAGTCATTCTCGAACCATGATAGAAGGACACCCTTCGTGCCCTTGTAGTATGCTACCAGCTGTGGCCCAATGCAGCGAGCCACCAATGTGGGGTCAAACTCCTCCAAACTTGGTGGGGGTGTCCCATCCATAGATAGCCCAGTCATCATATAGAAATCAATCAGGGGGCACCCCAATCTCCCCCGTTGGGAGATGGAATGTTAGGGTAATGGGAGACCATCTCTCCGCAAGAGCCATCAGTAAAGCCTTGTCAGCCGGCAGCATAGGAAGGGTTAGAAAATGGCTAAAACCCATGGCCTTAACCCTCTCCTAAACATCTGAACACATCCGGGACCACAACTCCAAGACTCCAGACCACGAGCCATGGCGTTGTACCCCTCCTCTAACCTGTGAGAGAGAATAAGCTAAAACATGTTGGAACAATGTTTAGAAACAAAAAGAATAAAAAATAATGCAAAATGAACAAAAAAGAATCAAATTTGCAAAAAATGACTCTTAGGCCTAATACTTGTTTATTGGCTCAACACCTGTTTATGGGCTAATGTCAGTTTTTTAACCTGACGCCTGTTTTCTTTATGCCTATTTTTTGAAAAACAGGAGTTACGCCTGTAATTTAGGTCAATAATTTCCAAGCGTCAGAACATGCGAAAATCACCAAATAATGGATAAAAGCTTGTCTTAAATCATTCATAAATCAAGCTTAAACTAATCTAAATCAACTTAGATGGATTAGAACATGAAAATCTAAATTAATCAATCAAGAATCAAAAAGAAATAATCAAAAACAAACCAAGCATGAAATCCAAATAGAAAAAAATGTATTCAAACTATGAGAGATCACAAAGCACAGGATAAATTCATAAAGACATAATCAAATCAAAAAGAAAGAAATAAAAACAAAAAAGCTTACATTATCCAAGACCGGATATTTCCAAAGTGCATTTTCTTTGAGTTGAAAGGAGAGGAAAGTGATGGCTTGACCTTACTTGACTCATTGTCATCAAAAGCAAGAACTTTGAATGAAAATAGAAAAGGGAAGAGAAGACTTCAATCTATGGGGACCTATCCACCGTTTTCTAACTAAAAATAGCAAAAAGGAAATAGTAAAGACAAAAGGAAACGGTCGCGGGCCATTTAAACTCATAACTGATCCCAACGCCTGTTTTTAAAAATAGGCATTAAAGCAATAAACGGGCGTCAAGCATTTTCCTTAAAATAACTCTAACGCCTTATTGAGCCCTCAACGCCTGTTTTTAATTTAATTTAAAACAGATGTTAAAGCAAAAAAACTGGCGTTAGGCTTAAATTCTGCAAAATGTTATTTTCCACTATAAAATGACATTTCTAACCCTATGTACATACTTGTGCTTATAGACATGGCCCACAGACCTGTGTAATTGCATACATACTCCACCATATCCGCAAACCTTGTAAATAACCTAATTGCCCTTCCTCTCGAAGAAAGGGAAGTTTGGAAAAATCAAAGCTGACTAGGGGCAACATTGGCCTTAGCCCAAGTCAATCTAGATTGGCCGCTAATGGAAGTAGCCATTTCCTTCTAGGATCTGACATCTATGGTTTTCTGATTCAGAAAACAAGAGCTCACACCCACTATTGAGGAGCTTGAATCCTTCATAGGTTGTGAACATTATCTTGGCAGCAGTGCCATAATCTCGACTCACAAGCCTAGTTATTTGAAAAGCTTTCACACATTGAAAAAATCCAAAGCCTCCCTACCCAAGGAAGCCATAGGAGAATATTTGCATAGCCCTTTCAACCTTTTATTATAAAAAGGTTGGAAGAAAGTCGGTGACTTTGATAACCCTGTCAAGTTCAGAAGTTTCACTTTAGTTGTCTTAAGATAACTTTTACTATCACATAGCTGCCATCACATCAATGGCGTCTTACTTGATATCTTAGATAATCATCTACAGAAGAAGACACTCACACCTGTGGTCATCTCAGAGACTATCTTTAGTCTCTTGCATTGCACCCAACATCCCAAAGGTCGACTATATGGTTGTCTGGCTTTCTTACAAGCTTAGTTAAGGGAACATCTATTTGTTCTCGCATCTTTTCCAGCTTATGAGTCTTGAGATCTAGTTCTAGCACAGATCTATGTTAAAAGCTGGCCTTTACCAAACAGAGTAACTACATCAGGTTATCAAAAGCTACTAGCTACCATGCTTCCTAAACAGATTACTTGGCGTGTAATGTGGTATAAACCACGCTACCCATTCCTTGCTACCAAGGATCGCACATACATGGTTATTACAGGAGTCCATCAAAGCACCCCTTATGTACCCATACACGTCCTTCGGTAATTGGCACTTAGACAAGATCTCTTCGACTTCCCCACAATCTTTGAAGATATATGCAAACTTGATCATCGTACATCCAATCATACATGGTCTACATTAGCCGCTCTGTGGGATAGCTTGCATACTAGAGTCTCAGGACATCCACAGCTACTATCTGCAAAGACACAGGCCATGACACCAGCATATGAGCATTGGCTTCTACATAAGGCTCCTCTACAACCTACCAAACCCTCAACATCTAATTCTTTGAACAAGAGGTAGTGCACCGAATTGACATCTTCATCACATACAGAGCATCCTCACACTCAAGAAGAGTATGAGCAAGCACTATCAGATTTAGCCAAGGAGTAGGCTTCACATGCCCAAACCAAGGCTACCATAGAAGTTGAGATACTTTTGCGTACAGAGGCTATGGTCTCATGTGAATGTACCTAACATTGGAATGAGACTCAAGTAAAGCTCATTCACTCCTTGAAAAGTGAGCTTAATGATAGTAGGACTTCCCATGAGGATTTGGGGCTTGAGATAAGGCACAGCAATAGCATAGTTTTTGTGCAGGATCAATGGATACAGTTATGGGTTCACAAGCTGAGAGAACAGATCTTCTCCTTAAGCTATGAACCAGTGCCACCTCTAACAGTGCTTAATCTTTAGATTTTCATTATGTTGTCTTTTGATGTATTGGGGCAAGTACCCCCTCCTTTTATAATCATTTTTGATATATATTCTACAAAGTTTTGTTTCCAAAATCTGATAGTTAATTAAAGGACATGAATTCACCTGTATGACAAATGCACTTGTAAAACACCTGGCTATTAATTTTGAATGAATGTAAAAAATGAAACTTACAAGTAATAACAATGAACCCTTCTTTTCTTCCAACTCAGTTATGAAAGCTACAATTGCTCCCCCAGAGACTCAACTGCAAAAGCAAAAGAAGGCATAATGTAGCAAAGCGATGGATGATAAGTCAACACCTCTTCCTACGACAAGAAGTATACCTCTCACCCTCCTAGAGGTATCTATAGGAAATCCACTTACTATTAGGACTAGTCCTGAAGGTACCCTCTTAGAAGGGTTTAAGTTAGAGGTGGAGCAATTAATGTGGAACTTCATGTCCCGGCATAGTTGGACATCTACCCCCAAAACCAGTCAATCCTCTTCATCACCCCAAACCTCTTTACCATCCCTTAGCTAACCCAGCACTAGTGAGCAGCCTCAAATCCCTGCACTCTCTAATTTTGAGAGGCTGATATTTGAATACTTGATGAAGTAAGGGGAGCCTCATAGGTAGAGTACAACATCTAGACCATTGCCTCCCAACACTGCTGGGAAAACTCCACCCCATAGCCAATCCTACACACCGGGCCCCATATATGTCATAGCCCAACTCTGAGCCACAACTACATACATGTAGCTAGAACATCAGGCTACCTTCAACCTCGAAGAGCAATATAGGCCTTCAACATCAAGAAAAAAGGGAAAGGAAAAGGATGAGACTAGGGCACAGATAGCTAAGCTTGCAGTAGAGTTGGAACTAATGAAAGGGGGACAGTTCCACATCTCTATGGACTTTGAGGATCTTTGCATCCACTCTGAAGGTGCGCTACCACCAAACTTCCAAATGCTAAATGTTGAGAAGTATAATGGTACCACTTGCCCTAGGATGCACATCTGCATGTACTATAGTGCTATGTTCTAGTGGAGATATGATGAACAGATCTTGGTCCATATATTGGCCAGAGCCTTGAAAAGAATGCAGGAAAATGGTTGACAAGCCAAGAGAAGAGCAACACCAGTACATGGAGAGCTTTGACATGGTCATTCCTCAATCATTATAGGTTCAACCTTGAGATGCTCCCAACCCAGGAAGAGATTAAAGGAATGAGGCCTGCATTAGGAGAGAATATCAGGGATTTTTCCTATAGGTGGATATTGAAGATCTCCAACTTGAAACACCCTATGTTTGAGGAGGACATGATATCGATTTTCATGAGGATACTAGGTTCTACTTACCAACTGATGCTCTTGACCGCATCACAGAACAACTTGGTCGAGGTTGTCGATAAATCTATAAAGGTAGAGTTGGCTATTAAGG
>JAOXJP010150210.1:0-13131 GCA_025762735.1 Platanus orientalis | reverse complement strand
CAAAACAACACAGTGGAACAAAACACAAATCAGATTCAAGTATGCGATGCACATGAAACAATATGAGAAAATAGTAAATGACAAAAAACAATAAAAAAACATAGTATTTAACATAGTTCAATAATATTTCCTACATCCACTAGAAAAGATAATTAAAAACTTCCACTAAAATGGAGAACAAAGTACAAAACACATAACGGCAAGTTCCTAAATCTAGAGGTGAAACCCTAAGGAAAACCCAATACAAAATTCTCCACACCAATATGTTCTTGCCTCTCTCATAATGTCTTGACAAAACCCCAATTTGTTGCTCTTTACAAAATCCACAAACATCTCCTTTATAGAGATGTACACACCCAAGAAACCTTACTTCTTAAAGTAGGTTAAAACCCCAAAGTAACCCCACACCATTGAAATGACATTTCTTGGCTAACGTGGATTGAATTCAAGATACCAACTCAACAACTTTGTTATATTTAGTGCTCCTTAATTTCTAAAAATTGTGTTATATCCTTTTGGTTGAAGGACTGATTTCCTCCTTGGTGGAATGGTGAAGATGGGATGAGTTCATGAATTGAATGGATTCATTTTGAGGGGAATCCTTCCCTTGAATTACTTGGATAAGTTAAGCTAAAAAACAAGTTACGTTCATTCCACTCATTGCATGCTTTTTAAATACAATTCAACTCTACCATATGACTCACTAACTATTAAATAACGATATCTAACTTCTCATAGAGACCCTCAACAATCCACAATCCCATAACAAACTCTACCCTATTAGATAAGATAATCTTGATAAAAGATAAAATTATCTACTCAAGACTCAACGTCCACCTATTGACATGTGCATGAGATACTAACACATATTAATTCACTCCACTTGAAAAGCAAGCTTGTCCTCAAGGTTGACATCTTGGAATTTCTAGGCAATAGGACGATAGGTTTCCCAAGTGGCATATTCTGGTGAGGCCCTATGCCATTGCACTAATATCTCGGTCATGGTTTGGGTCCACACTTCACCATGCCCTAAAATTACTTGTGGCAATGGTTGAATGACATCTTCCATGGTGAGAACTGGAAGATCTTCTTGGGTGTGAACATGTTGTCCCAATTTTTTTTTTGAGACACGATACATGAAAGACATGGTGTATCTATCTTTGAACTTGGTGGCAACTCAAGCTCATAAGCTATTGGTCTAATCCTTTAAACTTATCTTATATGGTCCAAAGTATCGTGGGGCCAGCTTCATGGATCTTTGAAAACCACTGTGGTTTGGCGATAGGGCTGCAACTCTCCAACCTCAAACTCTCTCTCAACCCAGTATAAGTCAACCAATGGCTTCATTTTTTCTTGCACTGACAATAAATTCTCTTTCAAAAGGGATGATATGTTCTCTCTACTATGCATCTCCACAGTCTACACCTTAGTGGTACCAATAATATATGTTATTATTTGAGGTAGCAAAACTCCATAGATTGCCTCATAAGGGGTAAGCATTGTTGATGAATGAAAAATGGTATTATACCACCATTCAGCCCATGGCAAACACCTAGCCCATTCCTTAGGCTTCCCATTGGAGAATCAATGCAAATAGGTTTCAAGACATCTATTGACAACATTAGTTTGTCCGTCGGTCTGTGGGTGGTATGCTGAACTCATTCACAATTGAGTTCCTTGTAGACATAATAGCTCTTGCCAAAAGAGGCTTGTAAATATCGAGTCCTGGTTGCTTATTATGGATTTCGGCAACCCATGTAATTTAAATATATGCTCCACATATAGTTGCGCAATAATGATTGTAGTGTAGGGATGAGTCAGAGCCACTAAATGAGCATACTTTAGAAGCCGGTCAACCATGACCAAGATGATACTTTTTCCTTGTGATATGGGCAATCCTTTAATAAATTTATATGAGATATCAGTCCAAATCCGCTTTGGTATGGGCATTGGTTAAAGTAGGCTGGTAGGAGCCACATTTTTTGATTTATGGCATTGACAAATATCACATTCCCATACATGCTGCCTTATATTTTTCCTCATTCCATGCCAGTAAAAATCGTGAGCCACTTGCTTGAGTGTTTTATGATATTTGGATTGTCCCCCAACCAGACATTCATAGGATTTTTTAAAAATCAGTTGCCTCAAAGTTGATGTAGAGCTAAGTAAAAGATTTACTTTATAGTAGAGAATTCCATCAAGTATAGCGTGCTTGGAAGAGTCCAAGTGCCCCTTTTCTCAGCTTTGCGATTTGTCTTGAATTTCTAATTCAGTTGCTATTCTTTCCGTACCTCCTCTAATCAAGAGGGAATTGGAAATGATATGGCTTGGAGTGAGCCAACATCATTAACCTATGAAAGGGCATCAGCCACCTTGTTCTCCTTTCTTTTTTTGTACTTGATTACAATAACTAAGTAACTTTCCAAGCCATTTTTGTTGAACATTGGTGGCAATTCATTGCTCCAATAGGTACTTCAAACTTTGTTGATCAATTTTGATTCTGAACTAATGGCCCAAGAGATACAGTCTTTATTTTTGAATGGCTATGATGATGGCTAATAGCTCATTTTCATAAGTGGGCAGGTTTAGACTCCTTCCTTGCAAAGCACGCTAATGAAGGCAATATGCCTTCTTGCATTAGTACCCCACCTATTCCCACTCTAGAAGAATCACATTTTACAACAAATTTCTTGGAAAAGTCAGGCAAAGCTAGAATTGGAGCTTGCATCATAGCTTCCTTGAGACGTTGGAAGGCTTGTTTAGAACCTTTTGTCCAATTAAAAGAATTCAACTTAAGCAATGCCATTAGAGGAGAAACCACCTTCCTAATTCCTATAATGTTCAACAAATTTCTTTAATATCCAGTGAGTCCAAGAAAACCATGTAAGGCTTTAGGCATGCTTGGATGTGGCCAATTCAAGATGCCATAAATTTTGTTGGAGTCCATGGCTGCTCCCTTGTAAGAAATAATATGGCCAAGATATTCAATCTTCACCTGGCCGAACCTACACTTTGACATCTTTGCATATAGTTTGTGAGTTTGCAATATCTAAGACAAGTCGTAAATGAATTATATGGTCTTTCCATGTTCTACTATAAATCAAGGTGTCATAAAAAAGTATCAATATGAATTTGCGTAGATGAGGCTTGAATATCTTGTTGATGAGACTCTGAAAAGTTGAAGGTTCATTGGTAAGGTCAAAGAGCATTATTAGAAACTTGTAATGGCCGTTCTGGGTCCTGAAGGCAGTTTTTGGAATGTCTTTGATGCAACCAACTATTTCAGATTGGTGTCTGTGCCATGACACAAGAGAGCCCGCTTCAAGTTACTGTAATTTTCTGATTTTGACTTGTTTTCTTTAGAGTAATTAGAATAATAAATAAGGCAAAATGAATTGCCAAGTCATTAGGGGTCTCAGGTGTATTTTGGGTTTTATTCTATGTTTAAGATTTGAAAAGGGAGCCCAAAAAATAAGGGCTGATTGTACGAGGGAATGACTAGGAATTTAGAGTAAAATTTTTGACTCAAGTGGGGTTCACTACTGGATGTACAACAACCTATTAGGCAACCCACATATTTTGGGATTTTGAGATTCATTGGGGTCCACATAAACCCCCAAATCGTGGGATGAAATATGTTCACATATTATTTTCTTTTTCTTTATGGAAAATGGGCCCATTTTTTGCCTAGCAAGTTCTATACTTTGGCAAGAGGAGTTTTTAAATTTAGGAGAGTTTTTTTTTTTTTTTTTATAGAAAATTTATATTTATTACAGATTTTTTTAATAATAATTTCTTTTATTTCCCTGATGTAAGCCTATTTAAAGGCATTCAAGTGATCAATAAAATCAATTTTTGGATTGAAGACACATTGGAAATCGTGCAGTGTGACCACAAGGCCTGCAAGCCCCCTTCTCCTTCTTTAGGATTGAACTAAGCTCCCCTCTTCTCCTTCCTCTTCTCACATGAGGTAAGGTTCCTCTCTCTTTCTGTTTTGTTCTATCTTCTCATCTTCTAATATATAATTTTCATCTATTCTCTTCATCTATTTCTTCTTCTTATAATTTTCCTTCTTAATCTATTTTTATTATTTTCTGTTTTGGACCACTATGTTGAACCAAACAGCCACTGTTTTGGGGTACTTTACCCCTTAGGACAGTCCCTTGATTGCACAAGAATCTGCCCCTCTTATGACTCTTAAAATAGTCCACTCGTGGCCTATTATCTGTTCAGATCTGTCCCATAGTGTTCCATCAAATAACAATGTTCTTTCTTCCACTATTCTTCTTTACATTACCACCCTATTCTGTCTCCATATCTTCTACAGAAAAGGCCTCCATTTTTTCTTTACTATTTAATCTCCTAAAACATTCCACTTCTGTCCCTCATAGCTAGCCTTGTTTCCACCTTCTTATCCATATAAAACAACACGTATTTACTTGTTATTTTCCTTTAACAATACTCCCAAACAGCAGCTCTTATTTGGACTATTTCCCAACATTATCTAAGGTACCTTATACTGATTTTATAGCACACACAAAAAGGGCTCATCTATACTTTTATCCTGCATCAGTTTTCTTCATAGACCCTGATTTGGTGGTGGAATCCAAATCTAAGATCAAGCTTAGAGTACTAACATGGCCCATGAATATCATCAAGCAACTCATCTATAATGGGAGTAGGGAACTTATCTTTAATGGTCTCTTGATTAAGTGCTTAATAATCCATGCTGAGATGCCAACTTCCATTGTGCTTGTGAATCAACAACCCCAAAGAGGAGTAGGGACTTATGCTAGGCTGGATGATACCCACTTCTAACATTTAACGGGCAATTTTCTTTGTTTCTTTTTTTTTGAAAGTGAGGATAATGGGATGGCCTGACATTGATTGGGAAACTACCTTATGATAGTATGTGTTATGATCATGTTCTCTGGATGGAGGCAATCCTTTTGTCTTAGAAAATACATCCTCATATTGGTGTAGCAAGCTCTTAAGTTGCACATCGTTAGGTGATATTGTGGAGTGACGGTCCAGACTAAACAGTTGTAAGACCATTCCCTTCTCATTCTTTCTAATACTCTTCATCATCTTTTGACTGTTAACTACTTCCATTTTTGCCATCGGCACCCACTTAAGGGTATATTCCTTCCCATTAAGAGAGAAACACATCCACAAACATTTGAAATCCCAAAGGATTGGGCCCAAGGTTTGCAACCAATGAGCCCCTAACACTACATCACACTCTCCAAATGTTAAGATGTAGAAATCAGTTTGGATTGTGAGCCCTTGAATGGTGATAGTGATTCCTTGGCATTTTACTTCACTTGTCATTTTGTCACCAATAGCAACCATTAGTTGATAATGGTCAACTGGCATTACCTTGATCCCATTTCTCTTAACAATTGCCATGGCTAAAAAGTTATGGGTACTACCTAAATCAATTAATATTGCAATGAATTAAGACCTAAGATTACCTCTTACCCTCATAGTTTGCGGTGTTGGAGCACCTATGATAGCATGCAACAAGATTTTTGGAGCTTCTTCATGCTTTTCCACCTCTTCGTCCACCTTGTTAACCGCTTCATTTTGTTCTTTATTCTCTTTGGGCCATCCACCATCAATAAAAAACAACTTTTGAGTCTGACATCGGTGACCAGGGTGGAATTTTTCGTCATAGTTATAATAGAGTCCTCATTCCCTCCTCTCTTTGGCTTTCATTAGCATCAACCTTTTAATTGTAGGTGTAGATAATCCGCCCTTATTAGTGATTCTAGGTTGTGGGTTCTTACAAATTTATGGACGAGCTTGTCTTCTTCTCCCATTGAGCTTTTCTTCTTGTAATCGAGCAAGTCCCAATTACAATAGCGAGAGACGTGGGATGAAACATTTGAACATTTATTCGTATTTCTTACTTAAGCCCATAAATAAAACAACTGATAAGAAAAGACTCCATTAGTCCTTTAGTTTGGTTGGCCAACTTTTCAAACTGTGATTAACACTCATGTACACTTGAAATCTTTCTTAACTTGGTGAGATTTCTTACAGAATCCTCAAACTCAGTGGGACCAAACCGAGTAAGGAGGGTTGTTAATTCATAAAAAAAAAGTAAGGAGGGTTGTTACAAACTTAGTCCATGTGGGTGTGCCTTGAGATTTCTTCAACCAATGATAGCATTGGAGAGCTTCTCCTTCCAAATGAAAAGAAGCTATAGTAATTTGTTGTTCATGCATGGTTTAGTGGAAGGAGAAAAACTGCTTAGCATAATATAATCCATCCGGATGGGTTGCCACTCTCAGATCAAGGAAAGTCGAGTTTAATGGTTCAATCTTGAAGCAAACCCAATGTCTTAGCTTGAGAAGTCTTGGATTTCCCATCAACTCTATTGGGTCACTGTTGAGATTGACCTTCATTGCACTCCCTAGATTCAACTTGAGCACCACTTGCCAATTGCTCATATTTTACGTTGTTGAGAGTAGTGAGTTGCTGCAAAATCTCTTTCAGCATGTGGGCTTGCTCTTCAACAACAAACTTGAGATTTTGAAAATTTTCCCCATGTTGTGAGAAGGAATGATCCACTATGGCCCCAGTTGACTATGATACTACTATGTTATGTACTTCTAGTTGAATGACTGGTTTCCTCTTTAGTGGAATGGTGAAGATGGGATGAGTTCACAAATTGAGTGGATTCACTTCGAGGGAATCCTTCCCTCCAATAACTTAGATAAGTTGAGCAGAAAGACATGTTACCTTCATTCCATTCATTGCATACTTTTAAATACAATTCAAATCTACCATATGACTCGCCAACTATTAAAAAACGATACCCAACTTCTTCTAAAGACTCAACAATCCCATAACAGACTCTACCCTATTGGATAAGATAAACAAGATAAAAAGATGAACTTATCTATTCAAGACTCAATGTTCACCTATTATTGTTATTTGCATCACTATATTGACATGTTTGATGGGTTACCTCTTATTGCACTTGTGTAAAGTGCTGCGAACAATCAAGCAAAACTTATGTATGTGCTGCCTCACAAGAGGACCAGGTTCAAGCTAGCATCTATGTGGGGATAATAAGGGTCTTGTAAAGGGAGATGCATTTATTATATGTGTTCATGTAATAAGGACTATAGTGCCAAGGTTTTGTTGGTTTCTTTTAGAGAGTAATCATGTCACTTACCTTTAGCCCAAGTTTTCTAAGGTCAAATACTTGCCTTTTTGGCTTGATTTTGATGTCATTAGAGAGGTTATTCGGTTACCTTACTAACGAGACCAATATTGCACAAATCCGAGGCAATTTAGGAAAGTTACGACCAAATTACTAAAGGGGTATAGTGAGTGATGGCTTGATGAGATGTGAGTCTTGAGTTTGAAAGAATACAAGACGATGGGGACTATGTTTTGATCATCCCCCATCGAGCTAACCATAGAGGTAAGTATGTGGAGGTGTCAACTAATCCTAAATGGGGAATGGGCCATCGCATTTTGATCCCAAAGGAGTCGAGAGATTTTGGGTGGATTAAAATGGCTGATACCTTGGATAGATTTTTTTGCAGTGACTAAAAAGAATCGTAGGGACCTTATTGTCCCTGTTCTCAAGAATTTTCCTCCTCTACCGAAGCATAGTGGTCCCAGCATGGGGGGACATTCAAAAGGGATGTGGGTCCCCAAGGCTAGTAGAAATAGTAGGTAATCGTTGGAGTTTTGGTCATCAGTGGTATGCATTGATTGTGTGGATCCTCTCATCTGCTGGGAGGAAATCCTTTCCCTTGTCTAATTGTTAGTGGGACACCAAGGGGTTATCCATTCTCCCCTTCAAAAAGGATCGAGGGCTGCTTTTAAGGGCCTCTCGTGATGAAGCAGATTGGTTAGATGCTCATGGTATTGAAATGGTGGCTTGTACCCACTTAGTCTTCCATCGCTAGAATTTAGTCTTAGGTTCAGTGCTCCCCAAGTCTTGGGGTGAAAGAATGGTGGATTCGCATTCACAGTCTACCCTTTCATCTCTGGACCCATAACACCTTTGTTGAATTGGGCAAAGCATGTGGGGGATGTAGCATGATTGATTCGCCCACTCTGGAGCTTACTGATTGTAGATGGGTTTGCCTCAAGCTTTGCCCCTATGACCCATGAAGGATTCTGAGAGCTCTGACTGTGCACGATCGGGGCTCCTCTTTTAGGGTGATGCTGGAAATTGAAGGGGATATGAGGGATTCGATGGACCGGAGATACCATGCTATCGGTTCGGCAAGCTCTGCATAAGGTAGTTTTACTACTCAATTTACTGGGGTGGTTTATGTTTTTTAGAAACAAGGGATTATGTCTTATAAGGGGGACATTTCAAATTTTGAATTTCCCCAAGCTAATGGTGATGTGGTGGTATGCGACGAAGGCAAAGATGCATGTGTTGATGAGGGTAGCTTTATTGTAATGGTGGACAATTCTATCCCTCTTGATGCTTTCAACCCCACATGTTCGTTGATGACATTGGAGGGTTATAAGGGAGGTGCAAATAATATCCTTTATTTACCCCTGGATTGGTGGTCCCACTCTCATTGCACGGGTGTCCCTTGGAGGGAGTTCTCAAATCATTTAATTAAGGGTAATTCAGACCATCGCCAAATTTCGATTAAGATTCCTCATTAGGATCCAAACCCTAGGTTGGGCTTGGAGAGATGTCGGACTACTGACTAGGTCATGACTCATTTTGGGCTTACTGATTTTACTTTAGCCCCTCCTTATTCCTCAAATCCTTGCGGTTGTTTTGGTGGGTTACTAGAGAAAAGTGAAACCTCCATAAGATCGTCTTATCTAAAAGCATCTGCATGTCATCCTGTAGTAAATAGCTTCTTGGTGCTTGACAATACGTTTGAATTTGATGGGGCTGCAATCAAGACAACATTCCTACCTTGTAAGAGGATTCGCCTACCCTAAAGAAGAGTGGCTTCTTGTATAGAGGCCGGATTCCCTTTGAAGGTTCTTTGGCAGTGGAATCTCAGGCAATCCAACCTCTTAATGAGGCCCTAGATGCAAGACCCTTTGCTGCTTCTATTGGGGAAAAGGCCAGAGTGGGGAGGCAATATGCTCCTTATGCATTAGTGGTTGTAATTGATCATGAGAATCCCATTTCTGAAGTCTCTCTATGGGTTCTCGAGAAGATGGATGAGGTAAGCAAATTCATGAGGATATTTTTTGAAGGGGTGGAGAGGCAAGCTTGAGAGTTTTTCTCTGCTTTAGAGAGGGAAGGGTCACTTAGAGGTATGCAGACTAAAGGACAAAGGCTCCATAGAGAGGTGAGGAATCTAGATTGTGGGATTAATTATGAAAGGGGGAGTGGTAGTGTGGAAAGGGTAGGTGGGCGATCTGTTCATGGTTCTACTCCTTAGGTTGGTTTTGTTGTTGACTATTTTTTGTTATCTTTTTTACTTATGTCGATCTCCGTTCTTTCTTGGAATGTTTGGGGTTTGTGGCATAAGGAAAAAGGGAAATTATCAAGGATGTGGTAGGCAGAAGTAAGGCAGTGGTGGTTCTTCTTCAGGAAACAAAATTGAGTTGATAGAGGTCTCATGCGAGAGGTATGTCCATTTATTTTTCCAGATGGGGTCTTTCTTCCTTACTCAGAGCATCTGGGTGTGTGTGGATTGTCTAGGATGCCTCTTTGGTGCTAGTGTCAGAGCATTGGGTGGACTCTTTTTCGATTTCTATTAAAGGGGCACTCAAAATTAGGGGTCTTGAATGGGTGGTCTCCTCTGTCTATGGTCCGAGGGATGCTTCGTTGTCTCAAGATTTTTGGTCTGAACTTGGTAATGTAAGGAGTTGTTGGGCAGGCCCATGGTGCATCAGAGGCAACTTCAATGAGGTTAGAGAGCCATGTGAAAGAAGTGGGGGAGGCATCAAGTGTACTAGAGGAATGCAATTTTTCTCTGACTTTGTGGATAATTTTGGTCTGAGGGAGATTCATATTGATGGCACTTTCTTCACTTGGTCAAATTTTCAAGAGACCTTGTCGATGAGCAAACTTAACAGATTTCTAGTCTCCACGAAGTGGGATGATGCATTCCTAGATTTGGTAGGGAAGTCAATGCTGCGGTCATCATCGGATCACATCCCTATTTTGATGAAGGGGATTGAAGTGGCGTTTTGTCCGAAGCCCTTCAAATTTGAGAACATGTGTCTTAAACATCTTGGTTTTGTTGATTTGGTTAGAGAGTGGTGGTCCTCCTTTCAGGTGGAAGGGAGACCAGGTCAGAGATTTAGAGGAGGTAGGCTTATTTCATGAGGATATTTCTTATAGGGATGCAACTAGAGAGGAGTTCAAGAGAGTATCCTTTATAGAAGAGATTAAATGGAAGCATAAATCCAAGGTTCATTGGCTAAAGGAAGGGGGCAATAACACTAAATTCTTTCATTGGGTTGCCTCTTGCAGAAGAAGTATTAATTCGATCTCTCATCTCCGAATAGGTGATGCTCTAGTAGGGGATGCGGCTATTACTTAGAAACATGTAGTGGAATTCTACAAGGAGCTATATTCGGATTTGGGTATTTGTCATCCTAAGTTTGACTGCATGGACTTTCTCGAGATGGATGAGCAGAGTAGAGTGTGGCTTGAAAGACCTATCTCCATGGAGGAGGTCAAGTTTGTT
Source organism: Platanus orientalis (assembly GCA_025762735.1). Lineage (NCBI taxonomy): Eukaryota > Viridiplantae > Streptophyta > Magnoliopsida > Proteales > Platanaceae > Platanus > Platanus orientalis. The sequence continues at coordinate 2,482 of JAOXJP010150210.1, read as the reverse complement.
GTTTGGGGTTTTGAGGGGGATAAAGTGCTGGGGCTGGATGGTTTTTCCATGGCTTTCTTCAAAGCTTGTTAGGAAGTAGTAAAGGAGGACTTAATGGAAACTATTGTGGATTTTGTTGTTTTTCGATTTTTTGGATTATGGTAGCAATGCCACTTACATTTCCCACATTCCTAAGAAGGGAGGAGCTTCCCAAATTTTTGATTTCAGACCTATTAGCCTGATGGGGAGTGTTTATAAAATCATTTTCAAGGTGTTGGTGGATAGGCTAAAATCGGTTCTTCATTTGGTCATTTTAGGCTTTCAAGGGGCATTTATTGGCGGTCGTTAGATGTTGGATGCAGTTTTGAGGGCTAATGAGGTTATTGATTCAATTCTCAAAAATGGGTCCAGCAGAATCCTTTGCAAACTTGATTTGGAAAAAGCCTATGACAAAGTCAATTGGGATTTTCTGGATTATATGGTGAAGAGGATGAGATTCAGTTTAAAATGGATGAACTGAATGAAAAAATGATATGGTTCAGTCTCCTTTTCCATTTTGTTGAACAGTGAATCGGTTAAATATTTTAAGAGCTCGAGGGGTTTGTGACAAGGTGATCCTTTGTCTTCATTTTTGTTCTTAATTGTAGCGGAGGCCTTTGGGGCAATGCTTGCTAAAGCCTTCTAGGGAGGACTTCTTAAAGGGATCTTGATGGGTAGTGAAGGTATTGTGGTTTCACATCTTCAATTTGTTGATGATACTCTGGTGATTTGTAGGGGTTCCACTAACCAAATGTGTTTTCTATGGTGTGTCATTAGATGTTTCGAATTGGTATCAGGGCTAAAGATCAACTTATCCAAAAGCAAGCTTTTTGTAGTGGGCCAAATCTCAAATATTGACATCATGGCTGAGATTTTGGGTTTTCAAGTGGATTCCCTTCCTTCCACCTATCTTGGTCTCCTCGTAGGAGCTTCATTCAAAAGGAAAGATTCTTGGATGCTAGTCCTTAATAGAATTCAGTGGAGATTGGTAGGCTAGAAAGGATTGTACCTATCAAAGGGGGGAAAGCTCACTCTCATCAAATTCGTGCTCTTTATCCTTCCTACTTATTATCTTTCCCTCTTTGTTATTCCATCTTCTGTAGCCAATGCGATTGAGAAAATGTAGAGATTATTTTTATGGGAAAGATGGAAAGACCCTCTAGTTATCATCTTGTTGCTTGGAGTGAGGTTTGCAAACCTCTAAAGCTAGGACAGTTAGGGATTAGAAGAATTTGGAACTTCAATCGAGCTCTTCTTTCCAAATGGCTCTGGGGATTCGGGATGGAAGCGGATAACCTTTAGCGGAGAATTATTGTTAGAAAATATGATATGATCAATGAGTGGGAGACTAAAAAGGTGAATGCCTCTCATGGCGTAGGTTTATGGAAAGGTATCGTCCTCTAATCGGATTAGTTTAATCAAGCAATTTCCATGAATATAGGCAATGGCAATGACTCTTCCTTTTGGTTTGATAGATGGTGCAGTCATAGACTCCTTAAGGTTGAAGTCCCAATTATCTTCAATCTTGCTTTGAACAAACATGCTTCAATGGCTGATTATTAGGCTATGATACAATCCCGAATGGTTGGAATGTGCAACTTTATAGATATTTGAATGACTGGGAAGTCAACCAAATGGCTTGATGTATGGATTGTGTGGATCACTTTCATCCTAATCATGATAGGGTGGATAGTGAGAGATGGGTTCCTGCCATGATGGCTCTTTTTCAGTGAGTCTGCTTATGGTTGTTTGGAGCTAAGGGGGGAAGCTGATTTTAATTAGATCGGGCTTTGGAAAATTAAAGCTCCTTCCAAAGTCCTCTTTTTAGTTGGATGGCACTGAAAGGTTGCATCCCAACATTGAATTTTCTTATTAGGAAGGGTTCCATCCTGCCTAACATGTGCTCCCTTTGTAAGGGTGATGAGGAGTCGACTGATCAACATATTGATTCACTGCCCCTTTATATACGAGATTTGGTCTTCCATTCTCCTTGAAGCTAATATGTCTTGAGTTATTTCTGATCGTTGTCCCTCTTTTTTTCAGCAATGGTCTTCTCTTTCAAGGCATTGTAATGGTTGGGGTCTGTGGCGCTTGTTCTTACCAGCATTTTGGTGGTCAATAAGGATTGAGAGAAATCATTGTATTTTTGATAATTATATGGAACCCTCTTCCAACATCCTTAGAAAATCTAAAGAGAAATGTTTTTTGTGGGATAGTAATTGTAAAGAGTTTGAGGGATGGTCTTTATCTGATTTTAGATGTAACTGAGTTAACTCTTGTAACACCAAATTTCGAGCTTTGGTATGAGGTGAAATTTGTTAAACAAATTACCTAGCCATTTTAGAGGCTAGTTTATTATTTTATGAGTGGGGGGGCTAAAACTCCAGGTTTGATGAACTTGTTAATTACAACCGTTTAACACAACCAACCTCTGATTATCTTTAAGCCATGTATCATAAAATAG
>JAOXJP010150199.1:0-13131 GCA_025762735.1 Platanus orientalis | reverse complement strand
TAAAGTCCTACTACATGACCACTACATGTACTTACATTGTTTTGTGCATGGACATTGACAATACGTAAGACCTAACATTATGGTCCAAACGTCTAAAGACATCATCGAAATGACCAATTTGGGTATAATGGTCATCAACATGGACACATAAGCATAGGATGTCTGTCGCCCAAGAGGCAGGAGCCACCTAATTATTGGGAAAATTCATTCCATAGCCGAAATGCTAATGGATACAATGGGACAAATCGATCGTACCACGGGGGGGCAAGACCCGCCAAACTATTGGAAAAATCCCACTCCTAACAATGAGGAATTTGTTGGCATGGGTATGGGATATCAAACTCAACCTCCAAATTATCAAAGGGCCTATCCAGGCCCGGAACGATCATACGGTGCTATCTTATACGGGTATGCCTAAAACCCTAGAGAGCAAGTTATAGGGGTTTTCGAGGAGTTGTAAGGACCTAGCCTTCGAAGGGTTGCACGTCTAGCATATAGGAAACCCTACCCTAAGCAAATAGACAAGGACTACGAGTTTCCTTGAGGGTATAAAATACTCGACTTCACTACTTTTTCAAGGGAAGATAGTCAAACAACCATGGAACACATAAGTCGATTCACCACACAATGTGGGGAATTTTCCAATTTAAGGTACTACAAACTGAGACTATTTCCAAATTCCCTCACAAGGTAGGCTTTCACTTAGTACACTAACCTCCCACTGAACTTGATAAAAAGTTGGGAAGAAATGGATGATAAATTCTAAGCCCATTTTGCTCGAGCAGACATTGAGGTCTTGATGGCTGATTTGGCCAAGTTAAGGCAACAACTAGGAGAAACAGCAGAGCAATTCATTATGAGGTTTAAAAGAGCTAAGTCAAGGTGCCTTAGTGACTTACCCAAGGTCGATTTTGTAAAACTCACCCAAGATGGGCTTGATTTTGAGCTTAGGAAGAAATTCGAGGGAACGACCTTCTTTGATTTATTTGAATTGTCAGAGAGGGCCACCCATTATAAAAACATTCTCCGAGAAGAGAATCAATGTCGAAATTTGTTGAATGGAACCTATTATCAAGACCCTAAGTATGAGGTCAACTTAGCAGAATTTGTGCGAAATAGACCATTCATGTGTGAGGCTCTAGCTAGAAAAGACAACCAGGCATTGGAGTCGAATAAACTGCAAGCCGCAACAAAAACCTATTCCTTCAATCTGACTAAGGCTGACCAGATATTCAACATGTTACTCGAGGCCAAGCAAATCAAGTTAGTTGGGAGGCACAAGATCCCCACACACGAGGAATTACATGCGAAGGACTATTGCAAATACCATAACTCCTTTACACACCCGACTAATAAGTGTATAGTATTTCAAAATATTATACAAGAAAAAATTAACAAAAAGTTGCTTCGGTTTCTTGACAAAACTGAGGCTATGGAAGTCGACACCAACTCTTTCCCTAAATTGGTAGATATCGATATGATAATAATAGATTGGACAAGGTAAAAGAAATCACAAAATGTCATAAAAATAAATAAAAACATGGGATTTACTAAAGTTGTACATGGTGTAGGACTAGGATCAAGGCCTTTAATTGATAGTAAGGCTACAAATATGGCCGAGCATGGGAAAAAACCATTTGAAGATTCCAACAAGAAGACGTGGGAGTCACAGCTCGATGGTGAAAATAATGAGAAGGCTATGATCAAAGAGGACAACTTCTGCCTCTATGATAGATGCAGCAAGATAATGGCCAATCTTATGGCCATGGCTACAAAAAGGGAGGATGAATTCCCCTTACCGATGGAGTTAGCTCAGAAGAAGAAAGCATACCCAAGTGCAAGAATCCATTTCCATGCCCCCATGTCATTGATTGCCAGCCCAACAAATGGGCAAAAGAAATGGGTCAGTACATTAATAAACCCTGGATGGGGGCTGAGCAACCTTGGGAGGCAGCACAACCCTTAAGGACAGTCAAACCACCTACTAGAGAGATCGATAGATGGGTAGAGGTGATCGCACCTACTAATAGGCAGCATAACAAGAACCTCCCAATATACAAGTATGGGTATAACCCTGACTTCCCATCAATGACCAGGACTTAGAAAAGGAGGTGGTTGAGGCAATAAGCCTTAGCCCGATAAGAAAACCTGACTCAGATTCAAAGTCAAGAGTCAGGTTTACAGCACAACAAACTAGGAGAAATCATCCAGCATCAGGCGGTTAGACACACTAAGCCTGACTACCAATTCGACATGTCATCTGATGGTGAATCAAGTAAAAGAGAGCACAAAAGGCTAGAAAGGGGATATTATCCCATCATCAATATCAATGACAACCAAGAGCCTAGATCGATAAGTACTTATTGGCCAAAATCCAAGCAAACCTAAGAGCTCATTAAGATAAGCTGACAAACATCTCGACGAAAATCCATACTAAAGGAGGAGAGGGACGGTAACAACAACATAGGAGCTGGGTAGACATGGCAGAACTGCCATAAGAGGATGACGATTTCCTCGACTTTGAGAAGGAAGGATTATTCATTGAATCCTTCACACCTTCAGAGTCGATAACAAACAATCTCCCTGTCAACAAGGATAATATCGACAATGTCCATTTTGGTAGTCACCTCGTGAGGGAGGTCGACTATAATATGATTTTCACGCTGTTTGCCAAGTTTAAAGCCCACCAAGACTAGGTTTTTGAGGTGGAGAAGGAACTTTGGGATATCATCTTAGAGAAGCCGGCGGCCATAAAATTGGAAGAGAATGTGCCGAAGGAAGACGAGTATAGGACAAATACATACGAGAGTACACGTAAACTTACTTTTGATAAGCCCTCGAGGAATATGACCCAACATTTGAAACCTTGAGTTATAAAAGTACATATAGAGGGTCGACCTATTATAGAGTGCTAATCGACAATGGGACAACGGTGAACATCCTCTCTTTGTCAATGATGAGAAAGTTATCAAAGGTCGATAACAACCTAGTACCAACAGACATGTTTATTTGTGGTTTCTGAGGAAATGCTACTAGAACTAAAGGTGTCCTTCCACTCGAGTTACAAGTTGGAAGTCAAACACAAGTGACCGCTTTCTTTATGGTTGATACCACTTCAAATTATAATGCACTGTTGGAAAGAGATTGGATACACTCAAATTGGTGTGTCCCATAATCTTTGCATCAACTGTTACTATTTTGGAATGATAGTAATTGTATAGAAGTTGTACATGCAGATCAAAAACCATTCTTCGCCTTAGAAAACAATGGTCGAGGCGCATCTTTATGATGACAGTGTTGGCACAATCAAGCTAGTTAGGCAAGATGGAAAAGAAAAACCAACTGAGGTTATCGTATAGAAGAATCAAGAGGAAGAAACCTTGATAAGTCAGGAATTCAATGAATTGTGCAGAGAACTAATCGACCCTGATGCAATGATAAGGCTAGAGAAAGCGAGCCCAGAAAGAAAACAGGAGTTGAATGATTAATCTAGACAAAGAAAAATAAGGGGTCATACAAATGGCCATGAGAAGACTGTTAAGATATCTGATAGAAAAAAGAGTCAAGATGTATCTTGCCGACTATAGTACACAAGAATTACCCTACAAGCATGATGCCGTAGGAGTCGAGCAATTGAGAACGGCCCCAGACAAACTAGATGATTTAAAGGTCGAAGTACAAAAAGAACTAAGAGAAGTAAACTTGGGCACCATAGAAGACCCACGAGTAATGTACGTCAGTACCAAACTCAAGAAGTCAAAGTTCGAGTGGATCATGAGTGTCTTAAGGCAATACAGAGATTGCTTTTCTTGAAACTATTCAGAAATGCTTGGGTTGGACAAAAGGCTTATCGAGCATCGACTACCCACAAGGAATGGTTACTTTCCCTTTCAACAACCACCTCGACGAATGACCAATGAGGTAATCTTGAAGATCAAAGAGGAAGTCAAAATATTGTTAGGGGCAGGGTTCATTTGACTAACCAGGTATGTCGAATGGCTCTCGAACATAGTTCCAGTTGTAAAAAAGAACAGTAAGCTTAGAATTTGAATTAACTTTAGGAACCTTAATATGGCCACTCCTAAAGATGAATACCCCATGCCCATAGCTAATTTGTTAGTTGATGAGGCAGCGAGACATCGAATACTATCATTTATGGATGGACATTCTAGCTATAACTAGATATTTATCCATGAAAAAGATATCCATAAGACATATTTTCGATGTCTAGAATCAACAGGCATGTTTGAGTGGGTAGTCATGCCTTTTGGCCTGAAAAATACTGGAGCAACGTACCAATGGGCCATGAATTATATTTTCCACAACATGATTGGAAAATTTATAGAGATATATATCGATGATGTGGTGGTGAAGTCCCAAGATTTTGATAACCACCTGCTTGACCTAGAAAAGGGATTTCTCAGGATGAGAAAACATCAACTAAAGATAAACCTTTTAAAATGCACCTTTGGAATAAGTCCTAGAAACGTTTTAGGATTTTTGATACATTACCGAGGGATCGAGATAGATCAGAACAAAGCTAAGGCAACTATTCAAGCCCAGCCACCTTCTACGAAGAAGGAAGTGCAACGACTTCTTGGACAAATCAATTTCCTTAGACGTTTTATTTCTAATTTGGTAGGTAGAACAAAAGTGTTCTCACCCATACTCTGACTAAGGGGGAACAAAGTTCAAGTGGAAAGAAGAGCATCAACAAGCCTTTGAGAAGATCAAGGAATATTTGACAAACCCACCAGTGTTGATGTCGCCAAAAAAAGACAAGCCCTTGAAGTTATACATTTCAACCATAGAGGATTCGATAACAAGTTTATTGACCCAAGACAACAAGGAAGGACACAAACATTCTGTGTTTTCCTTAAGTCAAGTTTTGCAGAAGGCTGAGTGTAACTATCCTATGATAGAGAAATTATGTCTAGCATTGTACTTCGCATCAATGAAATTAAGGCATTATCTTCTGTCACATGTGGTTTATGTTGTGGCTTAAACCAACGTAGTAAAATACATGTTGTCAGGACCCATGGCAAAAGGTAGGATTGGAAAATGGAATCTCGCACTCCTTGAATTTGATCTTATCTATGTCCCACAAAAAATAGTAAAGGGTCAGGCTTTGTCAAACTTCCTGGCTGATCACCTCTGTTATTCTATCCAAACAAACAATGAGGACGATTACATTACCCTCACCCCTTGGCAATTGTACTTTAATGGGTTTAAGACTAAGAAAAGATCCGGTATAGGGGTAGTAATCATCTCCCTAAAAGGGATAGTCACAAAACTGAACTTTAGATTGGATGGAGAATTTACTAATAATCAGGTTGAATATGAAACCTTAGTTCGAGGACTTCTGATTCTAAACGGGTTAAGGGCAAAATCCCTCGAAATCCTTAGAGATTCACAGTTGGTGATAAACCAAACTTCAGGAGACTATAAATGTATTAGCCCTACTTTGATACCTTATCAGGACAAAGTCAAGCAATTGTTAAAAACATTCAATGATGTTACAATAAAGTGCACACCTCAAAACTTTAATCACAGAGCCAACTTAATGGCACAAGCTACATCAGGATATAAAATGAGCCATATACCCATTGAAGGAAGAAACAACATGACTAGGCTATAGTTTGGGTATGAGAATTCCATTTTAGAAGAAGTTCTTAACATCGAAGTCATTACTTCTAGCAATAGGAACGAAGAACATGATGACTGGAGAGAACCAATCAAGCAATACCTGCAGATCCCCAGTCAGTAATTCCTTGAAACTCATGGCCAAAGGATACATACTTTGGGGTGAACCCCCAAAGCTGTTTAAGCGATGGGCTGATGATATGCTGCTTAAATGTTTGGGGATTAATGAAGCCAAACTTACAATGGCAGAAGTCCACGAAGGAATCTGCGATGCACATCAATTAAGTATAAAAATTAGATGGCTAATCCGTCGAGATAGATATTTCTGGCTAAACATCTTGCAAGATTATATCAGATATGCCCAGGGTTGTGAATCCTACCAACAACATGGACCAGTGCCCTGGGTATCGGCAACTAATTTACACGCAGTCATAAAACCTTAGCTATTTAGAGGATGGACCCTCGACATGATTGAAAAAGTCAGACCAACCTCGACGAGAAGAAATTGCTTTATTTTGGTTGCCACAGACTATTTTACAAAGTGGGTGGAGTGCAAACCATATCAAGATGTTGATGAGAGAGACGTAATACATTTTATCAAAGAAATGATAATACATTGATTTGGAATTCCTGAATCCATTATTGTCGACCAAGGATTAATATTCAATGGGGCTCAAATACAAGGATTTGCCAAAGATTATGGATTCAAAATAGTAAATTAAACTCCTTATTACGTTCAGAAAAATGGACAAGCAGAGGCAACAAACAAGATAATGAAAAATAATTTACGTAAGATGGTAGACAGCAATATTGTCAATTAGGATGAATTGCTATCTGATGTTATTTAGGCATATCAAACATCTAAAATATCAAGTACCAGGACTACGCTATATGCATTGGTATATGAACATGATGTTGTCCTACCAATAGAAATCACAGTATAATCCTTAAAAGTGGCAAATCATAATCAACTAAGCCATCTTAAATACCAAGATGCTATGATGTCCGAATTGGATGATCTTAGGGAGAAACAACTTGAAGCCCTCAATTATATTATTTCTCAAAAACTGAGAGTGACTGAGGTTTATAACAAAAATGTAAAAACCAAATCCTTCCACGAAGGAGAATTGGTATGGAAAGTCATCTTGCCAATTGGGGTTAAAGATCCCAAATTGGATAAGTGGTCCCTACCATGGGAAGGACCATTCCTAGTAACTGAAATGTTAGATGGAAACACATATAGAGTGATGCACATCGAGGGATATCAAGGGAAAGTATCTAAAAAGTACAAACCCTCGATGTGGGAGCAAAAAGTGACTAAGATAAGATATTAAATATAAACAATTACAAGTTGGGCAAAACAAAGATACAAAAATGATTGGCCAAAAGACTTTCAAGGGAAAACAGATGCCAGTAAAGACCATTAGGTATTAATGACCTAATCATAGTCTTTGAGTTCTGCCTCACAAGTCGATAGTTCTCCCTCCAAGCATAGGATCTCCTCAAAATGGACAGAATCTTGTTCCATTACTTTCTCGAGCTCCATACTTGAACTCTGAAGACCTTCCTTCAATTTTTGGAGATAAGCCTCGACCTTCTCAATCTCCACCATTTGAGAATTTATGTTCTCTACTAGCAAGTAAACATGCTCAACGGCTAATGATTGATGAGATAGGAGAGATTCAAGTCGAGCCTTTAACTCCTGACCACAAGCCTCCTTTGTACGCCTCAATTGAAGTTGTTCACGAGGCTCAGTTTAAGAAGAAAGGACTAAGCAAAGACTAGCTCATTGATCAAAAAACAAGTAGCTAGGCTGTTAAATCAGCAGATTAATGGAGTTAACAAATGAGGAATTGATTGTAGAATCCATGAATACGACTGATGGCCCAGCTGTGAAATAGGATTGAAGCAGTGCAAGAGCCTTAGGCAATTGATCCAAAGGCAAAGGAGGACATGAAGGCGACGAAGACCTTGTCATCTCTGCTACACCGGAAGTGAAAAAGCTTTGCTCGAGATAGGAGTTGAGCTAGATGACTAGGCATCTTTTAAGAAGGCTATGCCGAAACAGGTGCCGGCACTGACTTTGTGGAAGAAGGCTCAATGTGGACTTTTAGAGTCTCATACATTAAGGATTGGTGCGAGGCATTTTCAACACCTTCCAATAAAACCTTCTGAGCATAGTCTAGAACTGAAGATGATAGATAGGTAAAGGATGGAACTAAATCGATAAACCCAGTGGATGACTCCTCAGCAAGAGGGATATCGTAGTCTTAAGGTAGGACATCGACATCCCCTTGAACGTGACCAACATTAGGATTTGGGATAAATGCCTCATGCTCTGTAGCCTGCCTCAAGGCTTCAGGATAATGCTCCTCGATAATAATATCGCCTTGCCTCTGATTTTCTTCTTTTTTCTTTTGTGCTTCTTCCTCAAATATCTGCGCCTCGTCCTTCGCCCATTTCTCTCTGCTCACTTCTTCTTTCAGCAACCATAAGTTGCAGGGTTCTTTTTTCCTCATTTTTTCTTTTTCTCTCGGTTACCTTTTCTCTTTTCTTCTCCTCAATTTTCTTTTTCTCATTTTCTTCCTTGGCTCTCTTCTTCTCCTCATTCATCTTTCTCTCTTTTTCTTCTTCTTCTCTCTTCTTTGCTTCAGTTTGCCTTTTCTTCTCCTCTTCTTGCTTCTTTCTGTCTTCTTCTCTCTTTCACTTTTCTTTTTCCCTTTTCTCTTTTTCTTCTTGTTCCTTCTTCTTTTTGTCTTCTTCTTTCCTTCTCTCTTATTTTTCCTTTTTCTTTCTCTTTATGTTTCCTCTTCTTTCTATCTTCCTCTTTCTTTCTCCTCTTTGCCTCTTTCTTGTCATTGTCTTCTTGCGCCTTGTTCTATGGCTCTTCTTCTAGATCATATTCTGCATTCATCTCTCGTTGTGCAAGATCCTATTTTTTTTCTTCTTTCTTTCTTTTGTTTCTTCTATTCCTATTTTCTTTTCTCATTTTCCTTGATTTTCAACCTCTTTTCATCCTTCTTTTTTTCATTAGCAGCTTTCAGCTTTTCTTCCCACAAACAAGCCAACTCATCATTCAATGCTTTAGTCCTTTTCTCCAACTCGAATCTTGCTTGTTCTTTGGCTTTGTTAATCTTCTTCTAATTTAGAGTCTCGAGTTCGGGCCTTGTCTTTTTCAGTAACTTGTCTTTTTGTTCAAGCTCCTATCGTAATTGGTATTCTGTAGATAAAATGATAGCCTTCCATTTCCTTTTTGTTAAATCACCCTCTCTCTCGGATTTATGCTCGATTTTGTAACTTGAACAGCTACCTTATGTTGGTCAAGCATGTCCGTCATGGTTGAAATCTTGATGCCTTCTTGGCATCTGGATTTCCTCGGACCAACATTAGGCTGCTTGTCTAGTCGAAAGGGAGCTAGAAGTGCAGGGACAACACGAAGAGGAGTAGCTAAAAAGTTGTTATAATAAGAGGCCTAAGAGCTAACAAAAAGAATGACAAAAAAGAAAATTAAAAAGATATACTTGCTATCGGGGGAGCTTCATAAGGTAGGGATAGGGAACCTTTAATTTGACTCAGTGGCTCTCAAATGCTTTCCAGAAAGCTCGACCACCAAGTATCGAACGAAGGAGTAGACTTTGGAACTCCTTGAAAGGGTGGGAAGTAAAGCGACATTATAGCTACACTGATCCCTCCTATCTTTTCAATGAATAAGTCTCGTGAACTGGAAGGACATGTTTCCTATAGAGAATTCAAGGTAAAAATAGGGGTAGTAGGAATGCATTAGACAAGCCCAAACTATCGAGCACACATGTTAGGACAATAAGCCTCAACATTATTAGATTTGTGAAAAACATGGAAGTCTCGAGATAAGACACAAGAAGCCCAGATCCTTAAGGCCTTGAATATTGATTGAGAAGAATTTGGTTGTCATGCAAGATACTCTGTAGAACAAAACTTCAAATCTCAGAATGGGAGGAAATGAATGTTAGATTGAACTCTTTGTGTATCGAGAATGACATCAATACACTAATGAAAAGTAGGTGAGGACATTTCAAGATACCGAGCCTCGAGCCAATATAGTGCATTACAGGAAATGACTCGAGTCTAATAGTTCAAAGGAACAAGAAATAACATTGGGAAATAGGCAAAAATCCATAACTGGAGAAGCCATAATGGTCCGTTGACTAAACCAGAGATCCTCTTTCGAGTCAAGGACCAAAGTGATCAATAAAGAATGGAAATAATAAAAGGACCTAAGGCCAATCGACGGTTCGAGGCTAGGGCTATAGCAATAGGGGCATACCCTAGAGTAATCCTCTTTGAGGATGAATAAACTAAGAATTTACATAACCAGTAAAGATAAAAAGAACATTCCTCTTGAAATATGACCTCGGTGCTAGACTTACCCATTTCACGAGCAAGGAAGGTGGTATAGGATAAACAAGAGGATTTTAAGGGACAGTGGAAGGAGGATTGCGTAGGATTAGAAAAGTTAGGGAAAATGACATCACCATCAGTAGAGAAATTGAGTAGATGATAAATTTCGGCCAATGTCACTGACATAGGTCCCTCAAGGAATAAGAAACAATTTGAAGTGAGAGATCAAAATGTCAAAAACGTAAAAAGGAGAGATTGGTTGAAGGGCTTATTTGATTTAGAAGACAAGATGGCTCAAATAAGACCCAACTTCTCCCATTTTTCTTGTCTTTGAGAAAGCATGCGATCTACCCAGTCAGCCCAGGAATGGTTGGACTTATACCAAGAACTAGAATCGATCTTTCTTTCCCATTCGCCCTAATCGATAGCCTCGAAATAGAATAAAGGTGATCCATGAAGGTCGACTGAAAAATAGTGAAGCATATGAGGTATGGTCTCCTTAAAAAAGGTAGGGTCCAAACCATATCGGGAGAGATTAGAGCTAGATGAAACACCATTAGAAGGAAGGTCAATGAAGATGACCATAGACATGGCATTATCACTAACACTCACAACACACAGGCGCTTTACCGCAACCAAAGAGGTCTTCATCTCAACCAATGAAATCTCCCCTTTTTTTGGTTGATCGGTAGGAGAAGAGGTTTCCTCAGATTCGACGTTGATAGGCGCGATCTGTTTCACATGGGCCATAAAAAATAGATTAAAAATCAAATGAAATGAAAAAAGAAGATGAAGAAGTTCAAAGCAGAAGAAGCATTGAAAAATGCATCAATCAGAGCAAAAAATCACATTTATAGGTGGCAGCTGATGTGATTGCTTCTATACTGAAAAACGGCAGAAGATCAACGCGTGTCTAGTTAGGATTCAAACTAGACACATTTGAAAGGCATGTCTTAGCACATATTTGAAATCCACCAATAAAAGAAAGACACATGAAAAGAAACGATAAATAGGCAAAACTGTTATGCAGAAAAGCCACGCTAGATGGAATGTGAAGCGCAAAAGAGAATCCCACTAGTACCATGTTAAGAACACACGACCTAACCAATGAACAAAATAATCCATGATTTAAACCAAAAAATGTTGGATAACAAACAAGAGAAGAATTATAGCATCGTGAACAAACTTCTATAAATAAGAAAAAATAATAAATTGTAAAAAACAACTCAATCATCATCAACAGATTCTACTTTCTATCATTAATCATAGCTCTAGATTAGGCTTAGTAATAGTTAATTCATGTGGTGACTCAATCCCCCTATCTTAAGTGATTCGACTACATCGTAGACTTAGATTAACAAGATTCTTCTAAGAAAGACTAATCTGACTTATTTATGAAACTAGGTTCAACGTGATGCTTCCAAAAGAAAAATAACAAATAATCTACCCTTATTAAAGGATCAGATTCAACGAGATCTGCCCTATCTCGTATAGATAGACAACGGCTAATTTATCATTCGCAAATATCCTATAACCCGCATTGTATTATTTATACTTTCAATTTTAAGCGAATTCTTCTTTACATTGTCTAGACCGGTTGTCTATACCGGGTGCCAATATTTAGTGTAAAAATCTTCTGTTTAGAGACATTATCAAACCCGGAACCATTTTGATAATCCAAATTGAAAGGATTAACACACGTGTCAATTTCATACAAAAGAATTATTATTAAGCACCAACAGGTATTGATTTACCTTATTGCTTGAAGAAGAAAGTGTTACTGCAAACATGACTACTACATGCAAACATAACTACTACATTATATGCACATAACTCTTGCCAAGGTGAAGTGTATTTGTTACACACTCTCTCTCGTGCTTCCAAATCTTCACAGCTCTTGCTTCTTGTCCTTGTCCTTCCTGCTGCCCTCGTTCAACTTGGTCTGTTCTTCTTCCTGATCACTTGCAGCAATGGTGACCACCCTAGGACCCTTGATCTGGTCTGGGGAGAGCTTGGCCAGGGAGATAGTGAGGACGCCGTTCTCAAGTTTAGCCTTAATGGAATCCAAGTCTACGTTGTCTGGCAGACGAAACTGCCTCCAGAACTTTCCATAGGATCGCTCCACTCGGTGCCAGTGGTCTCCCTTCTTCTCTTCTTCTTTCTTCCTCTCCCCACTCACCCGCAGCATCCGATTCTCTTCCACTTGTATTTTCAGCTCCTCTTTCTTCAGACCTACGTTAACAAGCAGAACCAGAAAAAGACCTGTTTAATCCTCCCAAGACTAATATTAGCTATCAAAGATGAACTAGCTACTTGGGATTACAAGAGAGAGAATCATGAATATACTTACCAGGGACATCGATCATTATAAAATGCGCTTCAGGTGTTTCTTTCCAGTCAACCCTCGCAGGAGCGATGGCTGCAACCTCATCCTTCTCGAATCCTAACGGGATCTGCTCTAGCACTCGGAATGGATCGGGAAATCTCTCCGGCCAGAAATCCGTCAGGAGCCTCCCCGGACGGTCGATAAACGGCATCAACGAACCCTCTAACAGAGGCGTCATGGCTAGAATAAGTGCAAAACCAACGGCAAAGATGTTGGAAATTCTCATTTCTTTTTCTCGTGTGGAAAACAAGAGAAACGAAGATCTAGGGAACGTCCAAAACCCCAAAGAAGCAAACAGGTTGGTTGTTATCGTGCGCTCTCGCTCTCAGTGGTGTTGCTCTTCTGAGATTGGGAAAGGTGACGTGAAACATTTATAAAGGAGGGAAGAAGGTTACAGACGTGTCGATAAGTATGGGCGTTGTCTCCTGAAAGTTCTATGGATGGACATTTCTACATTAGATTTGAAGTAGCAGTGAAGGCGAGAAGGTTCGAGTTTCTAATGATGTGGAAAGCTTTACAAGCGAAAGAGGATTCGAGATGTTTCACGTTTGCTCTGTTTGAGAAAAGATCCCATGGTGATGATATGAAGAAGAGATCAGGATCATACCGGTATCCACCGTTGGATAATGGAACTCGATAAAAAAAATAAAATAAAAAAAGAATAAAAATTAATAGATCAAATACATGATCGTTTGGTTAATTCTTTTGGAAAGCCTCAGTAAAGT
>JAOXJP010150188.1:0-13131 GCA_025762735.1 Platanus orientalis | reverse complement strand
AAACATGTATTAATGAGAGAAGCCACCCTAAAAAGGTGGGTATTTGGGGTACCTAACATCTTTCCCAAATGCAACTAAACAACTTACCCTTTATCTCAGGAATGTAGACCAGTATTAAGAGTTAAAACCCCTAGACCTTCAGGTCTAGACTTCTCCTCTTTCCTTGAAGAGGAGAATCGATGTCCAACTTCATCGGTTAATCCCGAGTTGATGGCGACTCCCAAAAAAGCTTAGCCTTCCCATAAGAAGGTTAGTGAACTTTCACATACTAGCATCACACGTCAAAGAATGGGCCTAGAACCATGGGCGGGTGAGGAAATCTGAACCCTTCCTGAATGTTGATGTCCACATGGATCTTCAAAAATAAGATGGATGAGCATGGAACCATAATATGTAACAAAGCAAGATTAGTTGTTAAAGGATTTGCTCAAATGGAATGAATTGATTTCGAAGAAACCTTTGGCCCCATGGCAAGGTTAGAATCAACTAGAATCCTTCTATCCATTGCTTGCCATTTGAGATTTAAAATATTTCAAATAGACGTCAAGAGTGCTTTCTTGAATGAAGTGCTCCAAGAAGAAGTATATGTAGAGCAACCAGAAGGGTTTGTAGATTTTTATAAGCCTGATCATGTGTATAGGCTTAAAAATGCAATATATGGTTTCAAACAAGCCCCAAGAGCTTTGTATGAAAGACTAACAAAATTCCTTCTTGTCAATCAATTCTCAAGGGGAGTGCTGACAAAACACTTTTTATATAGAAGAAGGATGACTTCATACTCATTGCATAAATTTAAGTTGATGACATAATATTTCGTGCAACACAGGAGGATATGGCATATGAATTTGCTCAAACCCTGAGGAGCGAGTTTGAAATGAGTATAGAAGGGAAATTGAAGTTCTTTCTAGAATTTCAAATCAAGCAAACTAAGGATAGTATTTATTAACCAATCTAATTTGCTAAGGACTTAGTGTCAAAGTTTGGGATGAGCAAATTCAAACCTCTTCACACTCTCATTTAATACCAATAGTGTCATAGTTGGTTACTCAGATGCAGACTGGCTAGAATCATAGATGATAGGAAAAAACATAAGTGGAGGGTGCCTAGTGAGAAGCAAAAACTACTCAATTAAGGTAAAATCAGGCATTTTCAAAACTTCCAGATCGATCTGGATGTCACTAGATCAATCCACTCGGATTGATCTGACATGGTGGTTCTAGAGGAAAATGAACCATCAGTTGGCTACAAAAAGGAGAAAATGCCTATTTCTTCTAAACTTTCTTTTACACTTTCTTCTCCCTTGATTATTCCATTCTCTAATATCTTGTTTCACCATTCCATGACTCCACCTAAAAGAAATGTCAACAAGGGAAAAGGTCCGGCAACCTTGAATGTTCCAATTCAAAATCCTACGAGGCCACCACCGGTCAACTACCGACCGTTTCTTGATGCCTCCTGCCTTACCAACTACAAACATTACTTCTCAAAGAAGCCGATAGCTGTGGAGCAGCATGTCCATGAGAAGACTCTACTTGGCACACTCATAGGATATGAGCTTGTCTTCGACGGATGGGAATCCTTGATTGTCATCAAGGGAGAGGTCTAAGAAGAAGTAGTACGGGTGTTTTGGTCCAACATCCATGACTTCGACCTCGCATGCTTGTCTTCCATGCCGAGGTCTATGGTGTTCAGATGGACTTAGACCTTAGCACTGTATTCACCCTACTAGGGATTGCCAAACCCTCTGAAAAAGTGGTTTTATTCCCTCTTGGGGATCTCGACAAGGTCGCCATTTGAAAGGTTTTTGGTCATGAGAGCACGACTTGGTTTGGGAAGTTGCAGGCCACTGAATTCTTACTAGAGGTAAGGTTGCTAAATTTGATCTTATCGTATAAACCTCTTCCCAACGACGCATAATAATAACATGCCAGACTCAATGGTGCATGTCATCTATTCCCTCATCACCAAAAAGGAGGTGGATATTACGGCCATTCTATGCCATGTCATCATTTCAGAGGCCCACAACTCCAGTTCCTCCCGGCTACTTCCCTATGGTGTGATGATCACACACCTATTAGAGGTTTGTGGGGTATCATTCCCTAAGGATACCACCATCCTGAAATAGGGGGGTGAGATAGGTCAATCGACTATCCAGTAGATGCTTCAAGATGGCACATACTCGAAGAAGAGGAAGATTTCTCTATCGGAAGTAGAATCCTCTAAGGCTATAGTACCTCCACCTCTTGTGTACACAAAGGTCCCACCTGCAGTTATCCCTCCACCAACAGTAGTAGTGTCAGCTGCTCCTCCCTCAACTCCACCAGCTCCCTAACGTGAGCACCTAGTGCCCACATATGTATGGGAAACTTTGACCTGGTTTGAGGAGTTGTCTGGGAGGATCATTGGCCATTTCGAGAAGATGGTGAACAAGCTCAATAGCATTAAGCTTAGAGTCGAGCTATTAGAGTGCATTATGGCTCTCTAGCTCCCTCACCATCCTAGTGTTTCACTTGATCTACGGACATAGAGTGATAAAGATAAGGATGATGACGAGTGATTGTGAGGAAGAGGGCTTTATTTTGTACATCCGACACTTTTTATATATTTCTCACATTTTATAACCTCCAAAGGCTTTGGCATTTTGAATATATTAATGGAAGACGATTTGTTTTTACTTATGACTCGGTCTATATATCTTTCAATTTTTTTCTTTGTTTAAATTGTATTCCTAGTGCCAATTTCATGACAAAAAGGGTGAGAAAAATACAAAGAAATTCATAAAAAATATAAAAAAAGTTAATGGATATAGGGGGAGTAGAGTAATGCATCGAGTTTGCATTTAAGGGAGAGCTAATTGTGGAAGTTAGAAAAGCTAATCTGTAAATTTAAAACTCAAATTTTCTCCAATTCAATGAACCTAAATATATACATTATTCATATTACATTTCATATGCTTGCTTGAGTATGCTTGTTTGGACTATTCTGTTTTTTTTCTATTTGACTATATTATATTGGTTTGAGAGAGGTATTGTGTGTCAAATATGATTTTAGATTATAAAGTTAAGTATCTAAGCAAAGAACATGAACAAAGGCTCAAGCATATATCAATGGGGAGTTTAAGAGTTCAAAAATCAAGAGTTCAAGACTTCAAGACACATTATTTCTGTATTTATATAACTCTTGCATTTCATGAAGTCTGTAAATTCATTGAATATATTTATTGTATTCCATCCATGTATTTCATTATGTTTTGTCATGGAATTGTCAAGGGGGAGACTGTTAATGTATATTGTCAATTTCATAATTTGTAAAATACATGGAGTGGTAGATTAGGCATGGCATGAACACATTGCATATCTTAATCATGTCTATAATCATCAACTGGGTGGTTTCTAAGAAGAAAGATGAGCTCCAAACACTTCAAGCCGAGGATGATCCATTCCCAAGATTGCCGAGGTTCGAAGACTTGAAGACCCGAGGTTCATCAAGCTCAAGAAAGGCTTGTAAAAGGTATATAATACGATAGACATAGGCTAAAAAGATCAAAAGACCTTTACATGACCGTATGGACTAACCTATGCCTCCTACATAGATTCCCAAGTGAATGGGAGTAGATTCAAGGCATATTGATAGAAAAATAAGGGAATCAGATCCATCCTGAGGGTGTCAGATCAATCTGCACTTAGTGGATCGATCCACTACTTACCGGATCGATCTAGTAAAGCTCAGGTGTCTCAGACTAAGATATCAAATCAATCTGAGGATGCCGGATCGATCGGTGCAGACCAATCCAACACAACTGGATTGATCTGCAATCGCAGAAATTCAAAAAAAAAAAAAAGAGATCTATGTCTGTGATTTTTTGACCATTGGGATAGATGTCATATCAAGGATACACGACTAAGCTTGTCCCCTATAAATATGAAAGAAGCTAAAATGAGCTCTTGAATACACCAAATCACATTAAACATAAAAAAAAGAATAGAGAGCTAAGGTATTTACACCTCCCAACTACCAAATGATCAAGCTAATGAGCATTGATTGAAGATCAAAGAGCCTTTAAGTGCTTCCCTAGCACTCTATACTTAAAGAACAAGAATGGGAAAGCAAGGTGAAGGGTTTACTCCTAAGAAAACCCTTGTGATAAGCTCTAAGAAGCAAAGAAGCACTCTTGGAAGCTTGGTGGAATATATTGGCATACTAGCTCAACAAAGGAGCAATCCCCTTCATGTGCAACAAACAATACACAAGCTTAATAAGGTAACTTGTATTAATTTAATTTTATATTGAGACCTTAGCACCCATCGGAGACACTTGGTGTACACCATAACACTACCGTCGGAGACATCAGTAGTGTAAACCATACCCATCGGAGACACCGAGTATAGACCTCTCCTGTCGGAGACACCAGATGTAAAGTTTGCCTTTACAAGTAGTAGGTTTTATAATTTTAACCTTAAGTGCTAGTGGTGTAAATTTTCTCTTCTCCCTATCCTTACATGACATGTATATCATTTTTCATATGATCTTTCATGTTTGCTATTAAGCAAGAATTTAAATAAATTGAAAGATTAACATTAAAAATTGCCATTGATTTACACTTACAATAATTGAACTATATCTTGTTGTGAATTAAATTTCAACAACTACAATAACATTTAAATTGGAATTTTTAAGTGGGGATTAATTAAAAGAATTTTTAGAAATCCTATTCACCCCCCTAAGTTAAAACTGGACTTTCATGTACAAGGGATTATAGCCAAGCTAACTCTATGACACGATCCAGCATGGGTAGAACCCTTGTTTTTCTATGAATTTACACAATCCAACAAAGACGAATGAGCCTCACAAACTACTCAAGCCCATATTTAAAGTCAATTTTTTCAAAAATAAAAAATAAAAAACTCATTAGCTTAGGATATCATCTATTTTCCCTAAAACCTAATAGTAGAACACCTTTATAAGTTCATGTAAATGAACTAGCAATCATCTTAAGAAGATCAAAGTAATTTCTCACATATGAGAGCACCAATCACAAGTGAGAGTGTCAACTATGAAGAGACTAGTTCTTGAACTAGGAAATTAGTCTCCTGAAGAGATTGGTAGCCAATTTAAGAAAGTGAAAGCACGCCAAGATTAAACCACTGATTTTTCCAGTGTAGCAAGACGAAGAGGAGGATAATGAAGCTCATTGCTCCTTGATAGTCACCTATTCTTCAGAGTCCATAGACTCTGGCATTCTCCCACAGAGGTACACCACCATCTATTCCTCTCTTCTTTTTCTTTGCCCTAGTTCACAGTAAGGAGTTCATCAGTTGGCCATATTTCCCTCTTGCTCATGCCTTTTTTATAGAGCGAATAACCCACTTGTGATTGATTTTCGTCTCCAACCCATTTGAGAGCCTATGCTCTCTTTCTCTCTTTCTCTCTCTCATTGGACATTGACAGCTCACTGGTGCATAGGCTGCCCTTACCCATAGATAGCTCCCTCTCTCTCTCTCCCTCTTGTCAAATCATCTACCATCTCATGCTTTGAACACTGCAGCAAGCTAGAGGTCAGCATGATTTGACCAGTTGATTGGTCTGCACACAAATGAGATGAGATGCAGTCACCCATCAGGAGCCACGAATGGCACTTGCGACTTTCAGTCACAAGTCTCAGTCGCCACCCTTCGACTCAATGGATTTTAAAATACTTCAACACTTCAAAGATCTGGTATGCTTTACACCCATTACATAATCATATATTGAACAGCCTTAAAAGCATCTATTATATCGAAATATATCAAGTATATTAACTCTAACCTCTCTTACAACCTTAGGGCTTTAGGAGAGATAGTTAATTACTTTATTTTAGATATTCATCCAAAAGTTTTGAATTCTTTGAGAAGGCATTGGTTCTTCAAGAAATAATTCACTATATATTTTCATAAGGTTGTTGAATATGGGAATCATTCTCGCAATTAGATTATGATCATCGATATCTTAGCAGATACCAGTAATTGCAATTAGTCAGTGTATCTAAACTTAATAGTATCTATACTATTCTATGGGAAACATTAAATTGTTGGAGTGGATGTCTAGCAAAGGCAAGAATCAATTGAACTAGGTAAGAAATCCTCACTGTATCTAGAACCTAGGATGTATACAAACTGACCAACTTGCATAGCAAGTTCTGCCTGCTCATCTTGGAGTTGGAATATTCGTCTCCCTTCTTTGTAGCTACTACCAAATGCTATCCGAGAGATGACATCCCCAGTTAAATTATGGAGATCAGGCCACACATTTAATTCACAAGATCTCTCTGTTGTAACCAACTTCTCTCATTTGCTAATCAACTCACTACAACTCATTTAAAATGCAGGTAACATTTGCTACAACAAATAGAAAAGAAGCCACACACCATCAACATCATATTAGCAAGAAAAATCCACATCACAATATGTAATGGGGAAAAACCATGTCACTTATACATTTCCTTGTTTGTCTTCATAAAAATATATAAATCTATGCCTACTTCATTTATATGAGTTAGTAGGAAAAATCAAAGAGAAAGAAACAATCTTCAACTTCTCTTGATGAAAGGCAGGGCTAATAATCCTTCTGTGTTTTGCCCATTGCTCACCCTCGTAACTTGCAAGCCTACGTACTAGCAACCTGGTGAGTGGGTTTGATTTAATCTTCTCAAAGTGACCAAACTTATTAGACTTAATGTCTCTAATGAGATCTAGGTCCAAAATGTTCAATCTTGGTTTTGTTCCAATCCAGTGAAATGACATTGTACCTGCATTTCTTAATTAGTAATAATTCCTGTTTTTTGCACCAATGAAGTCAATTCCCTAGTAAAATTCACATTTTGTAAAAGATAAGGCCACCCTTGGATAAGCTGTTTGTCTCAATCAAAAACCTTTTAGAATCAAGAAGGAACCTATAAAAATTGCAAGGAATTATCTTCACATTACATAATAAATCAATTTCAAGTAAAGCAGGGAAATAAGAGAACTGTAAGATTCATGTATACTCGTACATAATTTTATTCTAATAAATTTATTTATCCACAAACAAAAACAAAAAAAAAAACAAAAAGAGAGAGAGAGAGAGAAGTGTAAGATCATTCTAGAAGAAAAATAATAACCATCTCATCTTAGATTATTAAGATAAATATATAACTTGTACTTAAGTAATTTCTTTTTTCAATTTGTATTGGTACATTTTGTTTTCCGTGTGCATGTATGCACGCTTACTGAAACTCTTAAAAAGACCTAATCTGGGAAAATGAAGATGTATTGCAAATCAAAGGAGATTATACCCATGCATATGTATAATGGTTTGCATCCCCATTGATTGCATCATTTAAACAATTGAAAAATACATTTATTCCATCCATGCACATGGAAACAAGAAGATCACCAGGCTGATTTGCTTCCCCTCATACATGAAGTATTCTTTGTAGGACTACAATTGGGCCAGACTGGGTTCGAAAAAAGGCAAACCAAGCCCAATTTGAAACACAATACACAGCCCAAACTCAGCCCCATACTCAGCCAGATTCAACAGCCTACTATACTTGGCACATTAATAACAACAGGCTTTGGACTGAGTTCGGCTACACAAACTTCACCATGTAATCTAGTGTATGATTTTCTTGTGGGCTGACATGTGGTATATACAAGGTTTAAGTACCCAAAATAAAAAGTTTCATTTCAAAAATAGGTATTCAAAACGAGATCATATTCAAAAGCACATCACATATTAATCTCTCGTGCACGTCACATCTCATCACATCATTTTCGTTGACAACCTGTTTCACAGAAGCCTAATATTAGGCTGCATTTACGCATATCTTGCACATGTCACATCTCATACATGGTCAATGGTCACATCATTTTAGTGGCAACCTGTGTCACACAAGCCTAGTATTATACTGCATTTATTGTCCAGACAATGTTAAGAATCATCGAGACAATGTGAAAGTCTTATAATAAATGGAATACTATTAAATAACAAATTATATTATATAACATCCTCAATAATCAGCTCCAAGCAGTTGAGCCTATTTCATGACAAAAAAAAGCAACAAAAATAAATAAATAAATAAACCCCACAAAAGACATAAAAAGACCCACAAAAGATAGCTCTAGTGCTTGAACTGATCATTGTAATTCAGGTCGGGCTGAGTACTTCAAGATGGGTTGAGGCACGAACATACATTAGACGTAGAATTAGTCTCAACTAACAATACCCAGAGTCTGCCAAATTTTGAGCCGAGCAAGGCATGCTTCAGGCCAACCTAATCCAATTGAGAACCTTAAATCTATGTCAAATGATTATAGTATCATGAAATAGAAAAAGATTACTTGGAACACCGACCATCCTGCATTCACCAAGGGAGAAACACATTTAAGTTTCTTTTTGGCTCGCTAGATTCTATTTGGATAGTTTATTCTTTCATGCAAATATAGGAAATCCGCTTTGCCATATATGTCATAGCTAGTATCTACCAACGTGTTTTGGGACTCGGGATCATCTACCAATTTTGAAACATGACCAGTTTTGGGCTGGTGTTTAAATTTTTTGTTTACGTGTCAAACTAAAGACAATCAATGCATGTTAATGTATAGTTTAATGATTGTAGAGGATCGGGCCTTGTGTTCTGATATAGATGTTGAATGTCGGGTCAGACACTAAATTTGAAAAGTTCAGCGATTCAATCCTACGAGTCAATCTGCCCAGTTTGATACAACTGAACCCAGTATGATATAACTGAACTGGCAATCCATGTCGGCTAATTCAAGGAGGGTCCAAATCAGGGGTTCTCAAACCTGACCCAGTTTGATACAACTGTACCCGGAAAACAATCCATATTTGAAAACATAAATCCTTTTCTTTTACGTTCGTGTTTATGGCTCCAAACCCGTCTCATATTCAGGTGGGTCCAGAGAAAACAGTTTCCAACCCATCTGACCCAGGATTCTCTGCAGTAGGTTAAACTACATAAACGTGCAAAGAGGGTGTACAGAACGACACGTGTACAAAAAAATACTCAACCCATCTTGGGTTTTGGTCCAACATGACCCGGTCCTCTACTAAAAGGTTAGAGAAATAAACAGGAACTTTCACAGATGATCGA
This sequence comes from Platanus orientalis, assembly GCA_025762735.1. Taxonomy (NCBI): domain Eukaryota; kingdom Viridiplantae; phylum Streptophyta; class Magnoliopsida; order Proteales; family Platanaceae; genus Platanus; species Platanus orientalis. Next base: position 4,001 of record JAOXJP010150188.1, on the reverse strand, counting down.
CCTTATATCAGACAGTGTATAAATAAAAATCATAGATTTAACAAAAAGAATTCTGCTTTTAACAGATACTGTAGTTCTTGATAGTTTTTGGAATGAAGGGGACAACACGTGGCGTGATATCATGAGAGAGGGTGATGGGCTTGGATCGAACTTCCTTCAACAAACTCAGGTTCTCTTTCAGGTCTCCGTACAATAACTTATATGGAGAACCCTTCAGTCCTTGCTCCTCTAGGTACCTCTCCAGCTTCTTAGGTGTCCACCACATCCATTCCAAAACCCTCCAGATGCATGACACAACGAAAATAAACAAACTTACGATCGAAATTAACACAAATTCTCCCATACTTCTCCAAAATTTTGCTGTTTTTCTTCCTTTTCTTAATAAAGCTTTTTATGGAGAAGTGGATGGTGCCTAACCGAAGAATGCGTCAATGAAGAAAGACAAATTCATCGATTATATATGTATATAGTGGGTGTGACAGACAAGTGGATGGTGCCTAACTGAACATGTATTTTCTCAGCTTAATTGTATGACGTATATGAATGCGTCAATGAAGAAAGACAAATTGATTTATTAAGGCTGCGTTTGGCAGCCACCTGTAATGTAATAATTTCATTTGTGTTTCTCAAAGCTTTTGTTGTCACGATGGAATGATTTGTAATGAAATCATTCAGATTTGCACCGATTTGTACTTGATAACATTACTCATTTCATTAAACAGAAAAACCTAAGATGACTTCATTTCTAATTATAGTTAACAAATCGGTATAAATTTGAATGAAATCATTACAAACCATCAAATCACCTCATGGCTACAAATGCCGTGAAAAACTCCAATGAAATGATTACATTACAGGTGGCTGCCAAATAGGCTATAAGTATATACACACATGAATAAACCTTGTGATCTAAAGTTGCAGTACTCTCGTATCGGCAAACTCTGCAGCTCATTTCATAGACAAGAATGGGATTAAAACCCAGGTTTTTTTTTTTTTTTTTATAATATTTTTTATGTATCGGCAAAAACCCGAAACCCATGTTCTTCTCGCTAGGCGTCAATTCCCCCCAATGGTCAGACCAAAGACTATCTTATTGTAATGACACTATATTTGGATACAATACATATATATCTTTCCTATTACAAATAAATAAACAATAGAAATAAGAATGTCTAACGAAAGTCTATCTGAACGGATTGGGTGTTGTGTATTTTAAAAATATATTTAGGATATTATAAGGATACAATTTTGTAAAGTCATCTTTATGTTTTTTTTTTAGGTAAGTATCTTTTATTATTTTGTTTTATATGGGTGTGTGGCTTTATAGTTGAAAGATGTTTTTTACCATGTGTTTACATATGCAATTCACTTCTTTTTTTTTTTTTGTCAGGTGTTGGTGCAAAATTGGTGTGTGATTGGTGCTAGACACCTTTTAGTTTTAGCTAGAGACGATCCTAACTAGTGGCTTTGTGTGTGTAAAGGCTATTCAAAGGCAGAAGTTGTTAGGATTGTAACCATTTTTTTATCCGAGTTTTTTGGGATGCAATAATAAATGTGGAATAAAAAAATAAACACATAACAAACCACAATACAATGATTTACGTGAAAAGCCCAAAGCTCAGGGAAGAACCATAGAATTACACAAAAAACCTTTCACTACAATGAAAGAATACAAAACTACAAGCTTTTCTCTTTCACACACACATTATTACAACTCACAACCCTTGAGAAACATTATTTCCCTTTTCCCTTCTCACATTTTCTCTCAGCCAAGAGAACCTTGAATAAACCCAAAAAGAAATCATTCTCAAGCCTTTCATTATACTCTCAAACCTTGCAAAACATTTTTGTAAACCTTGAGTGGCCTATTAATAACCCTAGATGACCTAAGAGACCTTATATAGATCATACAAGTTGATTCTATCATGAAACTTAGCTTTTCCGACTATCCACAAAAGTTTCCATTTTCTTCTTGCTCCGTCGGCTCGATCCTGGCTCAATCCAGAAACAATTCAGGATCGAACTAGCAATTCTTTGGTTTTTTGTTTTATGTAGTCTACATCACTTGATGTCCCTGGATTGATCTGAGATAAATACAGCAACACTGAAACTCACTTCTTCGGGTTCTCTCACCTTTGACTTACATCAAACTACATTCCAATAATCTCCCACTTAGAGACTGATGTTCTTTTCTCTTTGTCTAGTGTATATACCTATGATGAGACCTCTTTAATTTTGTGACCATCTGCAATTCTTCTTCTTGTCTTCAATCATGTCTTCGATATTGATTTCTTCAGCATTCTCTCACTGAACATAAAAACACCCTTAACAATTTCTAACTTAGCTTTAACCTTAGCCCTTGAAGACTTCTTGTTGAACCTTACCTTTAACAGTATGTTTATCAAGACACCAAACTTTTGACATTTGCCCCACACTCCACCTTAGGCTCTCACCCCGAAACTGACCTTGGAAAATTACGTGCACTTATCTTCCTTTTGTGAACACCATGCCATGTACTGAAATGCACTTCCACTACAATTTGATACCACTTGTTATTATGATACCAATTGTTACATACCTTATTTATAAATATCATAAACTTTGTGATGTGAATCCTATCTATAAATACCGCAAACCACCACTATCTATTTTTTATGGCTTTCAACATCATCGCTACATATACCATTAAGTCAATTCGGTCCTACACCATTTGACTTAATCACAGCCAAACATATGTGTAGTTACCCCTAAGTCAACTCTAGAAAAAGACTCTGATCCGTCCTCTTTAATTACAAGAACCTCCTCACTATTATCTGTCACCTGAAAACCTATATCACCTCTCTTTTCGACATCCGTAAAAGATATCCTACACTAGTGCTGGTACTTCTGTACAGTCCATTTCTGGTTATCCATCGAGATCAAAGGAATATCACTTCTTCACATACTCCCACCCAGATGATGTAATTTATCCTGATACCTATCTTCCTTTATCAAGACCAAACTACCATTTGTGATTTTCATGGTTCCACTTGTAGTTGAATACCTACAACTCATGGAATCCAAACGACTTTGGAATATCAGATTCCTCTACATCTTTAAGATATACATTATATCATCCAAAGTATGAACCACTCCATCAAACCACTTGATTTTTACCATTACAACACCTATGACGTCACATTTAGACCCATCACCAAGAGACATAAAACCAGTTTTCTTTTTTCCGAAACTCATCAAAATATTCCCTCATAGAGCATATATGTTAAATCATCATGTAATTTGTCAATTTTATTTCAAATCTAGGTAGTAGGTTATAAATGTTATGTATAATGAGTGAGCCTATGAGTGTTTAGTGTGGAAACCATCACCATGACAAGGAACACTACAACGAAAAACACCTTTTGCTATGCTTAAAAAACGCTGCATATTGATATATGCAATGCTTTTTTAACGTTGTTTTGAAATGTGTTGCAAAAAGGTGGAGACTTTATGCAACGCTTTCAAAACATTGCATAAAGAACTTTATGCAGCACTTTTAGCATAAAATACTATATGCAATGCTTTCAAAACGCTGAATAAAGTACTTTATGCAGCTCTCTCAAAGCGCTGCATGAAATCTTATTTAGGCAGAGTTTTCAAAATGTTGTGTAGAGTGCTTTTTTTTTTTTAATTTACTCCCTTTATCTCTTCCTGATGACCTAAGCCTGTCCAGAGAAAGTAATATTAGTTATTACTTGTGAGCATACAAGAATAAAGCTAATTTATTATTTGGCTAATAAAATAAAAGACTCAACTGGTCAAATTAGTCAATAACATCACAAAAACTTGGTAGTATTGCCAACATTTGAAAAATTAAAGTGTAGGAAATAAATAAAAAGTAAAAGCAAATGAAGGTTCACTTGATCAATGTATTCACTTTCTTAGTTTGAATCTCATACAAAGTAAAAAAGTAAAAGAGAATTTAAAACATTTTCAAAAGTGTGTAGAGCTTAGAATTCTTG
>JAOXJP010150187.1:0-27144 GCA_025762735.1 Platanus orientalis | reverse complement strand
GGAAGCAAATGTTCTACTCCCAAATTGTCTACTCCCCCATGTTCCCATATATTAAGACTGGCACGTGATTCTTTCTGCTTTTCAGTACATGAAACTTGAGGGCTTTTCTTTTAAATTTTCTAGAAAGACATTGTGAGTTTGCTAATAATAGTAATTTATGGAAGCAAATGTTCTACTCCCAAATTGTCTACTCCCCCATGTTCCCATATATTAAGACTGGCACGTGATTCTTTCTGGAAAACCATTTTTACGGTTTTAACCCTAGACACCCCAGCCTTTGTGTCTGCGAACATGGGGGAGTAGACAATTTGGTAGTGGAACATTTGTTCCCTAATTTAATAGATTTGTGGAATCTTTCGGAAATCTTCTATCCTTTTATTTTGGTCCTGTAATGAAGCCTGGTGGTTAATGAAGGCGAGAAGAATTACTATCTTAACCTATGCATTTTATAAAGCTCTTATTGTTGTCAATGGTTTTCACCGACATGGCTTTAGTTTGTGAACCTTTGACTCTGAACTGTTTGCTAGTTAAGAAATTGCTAGTTAAGAAGCTTCACAAACTTCCTATTATATATAATAAACTAATGCCATTTTGTAGATGGCCAAGGACTTTAACTATGGCTAGAGCACTTTGTGAGCTTCAATTGGACCTGAAGTGTGACTCAGGATGCCCAGTTGACCAAGCTGCTGGTCCAGATTTCAGGTGTTCGAAGGCTGGAGCCGAGGATTTCCTTCCAAAGACACCTATAGGAAGGGAGTCAAAGAGAAAACATGGAGTTCAAAAAATTTGCACAAATTTAGCAAGCAAGTTTGCAAAGATAGACACTGAGATGGAAGAAGATGTGTACTTGAGGACCAGTTGTGACCAATCAACATATTGTTTACAACAGGAGGATCTAAACTCAAGCATCGTCTCATCTTTGGAAGGTTCACATGAGGAGTGCAAATCAAGTAAGCTATTGAATGCAAACAATAAAGTTAATGCATGTCCAATTTTGGACATTCAGTTTTCAGAAGGGAGACCATCCAACTCGTACTATAAAATTGGAAATTTTCCTAGCCCAATAGAAATTGCAGGTCTTGATGAAGGATTTTTGGCAAAACGTTGCAATCTTGGTTATCGAGCAAATTGGATATTGAAACTCGCTCGGAGTATTGTTGAAGGCAGGCTTCAATTAAGACAACTTGAAGAACTTTGCAATGGAGCAAGCACGTCGCACTATGATAATCTGTCTGAGAAATTGAAGGAAATCAATGGTTTTGGTCCTTTTACATGTGCTAATGTGCTCATGTGCATGGGATTTTACAAAACGATTCCAACTGATACTGAAACTATTAGACATCTAAAACAGGTGTGTGTCTGTTTCTTCCTTATTCATTAATTCCTACAGTAATTGTGCTTGAAATGTTTGATATTTGTGAAGGTCCATACAATAAAATCCACCATTCGGACTGTTCGAAGAGATGTTGAAAAGATCTATGGACAGTATGCACCATTTCAATTCTTGGCATACTGGTATATTATACCAAGCATTTCTACAATTTTTTTCCCCATTTGGTTTTTTTTATTTATTTATTTGTTTATTTCTTTTTTTTCCTTGTTTATTTCGATGATTGAACTCCTATGTATTTTCCAAATTTAATACTTTCCTTGCTTGGTCACCTATTTGATCAGGTCAGAACTGTGGAACTTTTATGATGAGCGGTTTGGAAAGCTAAGTGAAATGCCTCACTCTAATTATCAGCTCATTACTGCCAGCAATATGAGAACAAAGAGAAGTTATAAGAGTACTAAGATATCCTAGTTATGGCATCTTGCATTCTTTTGAATGACATGATAATGCTGAATTTTATGTTCTTTGCTTATGTTTTGCTTCTTTAAAGTATATAGAACATTTAAATACGGTTTATTCTGTATTCCCAATGTATGGCCACTGGTTTTGCCCCTCTCTAGCACTGTGAAACGTTTCTTTATACCTTTTTTTTTTGTAATAGATTTATATGAAATTTTGAACCAAGATATCCAAACATCAGCCTCCTCTATCACTAGATTAAAAATGTGGGTTGGCTTTTATACAACTTTGGCTTAAATGACATGCCAAAATTTTGTATGTGATAGTATTTGCATATATGCGTTTTACCCCTTTTCACTTGGGCAATGCTTTTTCCCTTGCTTGTCTCCTTTTCAATTTAACACAAGTTCTTTGATTATAATTTTTCTTTTTAAAGAAAAAACACCTGGGCAGCTTGAGTAGGCTGATGCTTTCAAGTGTTCGTGTGGTTTGAGCTGAATCCTTTGATTCTTGAAAGTATACATGCAAGAGAAGAAATGGAAGAAGAGAAGTGTAAAATTTTATTTGTATGAGAAGCTGGCTTGGTATTTTTAAAAATTAGGTATACTATACTATATGGTATAGTGTAATATCCACCCATATACACCAACACTCCCCCTCAAACTGGAGAATAAATATTTAGTATTCTCAACTTGTCAACCAAATTAGAAAGCTGAGCACCACTACATCCCTTTGATAAAATGTCAAGTCCACACCCTCATGTTTAGTCTTATGTTGAACAGGATCATGTGTAATACTAATAACAACGTTGTTACGGTAAAAGACTCATAGGTTCTGGAACATGAAAACCAAGTTCAGTGAGTAATATCCTTAACCCTAATAACTCATATTCCATGTGCCATAAATCGAAATTCGGCTTCAGCACTTTATCTAGCATCCGTTGATTGTTTCTTATTTCACCATGCAACAAGATTGCCAACTACTTACAGTAGCTAGAAGGGGATCTACTATCAGGTATAGAGCCTACTTAATCAACATCCTTATAGGTCTCTACCCCTATGATGTTCATGTCGCTGATATAAGATACCTTTACTCGGACATCCTTTTTAAGTATTTGAGATCTCTATAGGTTGTGTCCATATGATCTTGAATATGTGCACCTGTGCATGCAAAAATTGACCAATCACACTCACAACCAATGTAATGTCGAGTCTAACTAAAAAGACGAATAAATGAGACGTCCAATAAGACATTGACATCTTCCTGCATCAATCAATTTATGATTGTCATCCTCTTTGAGTGTATGATTTGACTTAATTGGTGTTGTGCATGGATTACATCTCTTCATTCCAGCTCCTTTCAATAAATCCATTACATACTTTCTTTGGGAAAGGAAGATCCCTCCCCATCTTTGACTTTACAACCTCAATTATCAGAAAATATTTTAGAGAACCCAGATCTTTGATCTCAAATTCTTGTACCAAACTATCTTTGAGTCGTGGAACTTCACTATCGTTAATCCCTGTCACCACTATATCATCTACATACACGATAAGTGCTATCAATTTTTGACCTTGTTGCCTCACAAACAACATATGATTAGCTTGACATTGTCGATATCCACAGTCACCATAGCTACTCGAAATCTCTTAAACCAAGTTCGTGGAGATTGTTTCAAGCCATACAAGGTATTCTTTGTCTTACATACTTTCCTTTTATCTCTAGAAAACTAAAAAGCACGTAGTGGTGTCATATAGGCTTCTTCTAGATCTCCATGCAAAAACACATTTTTAACATCAAATTGGCATAGTGACCATCCATGATTGACAATTAAGAATATAATAACCATTATAGAGTTCATGTTTTCTATTGGAGCAAATGTCTTGTGATAATCAATGCTAAAGGTTTGTGTGTACCCTTTTACTACTAACCAAGCCTTGTATCAATCAACTGAACCATCAATTTTATGCTTTATTATTAAATCCCATTTGCATCCAAGTGGTGTCTTCTCTCTAAGAAGATCTATTAACTCCATGTTTGATTTTTTTTCCAATGCATTCATATTTTCTTCCATTGCAGTCCTCCAGGTTGGTTGTGAACTTGTGATAAAGCTTATTACACATTGCGAGGTACAAACACAAAAGACAAAGAGGAGGAGAAACTATGAAAGGAAGGAGATAATGCATGATAAGAAATAAAGTTACACATGGGATGTTGTGTACAAGACCTAAAATCCTTTCAAAGAGAAACTAGAATATTAAAATCATTTGACTGAGAAGAAGAAATATTACCCTTTTGGTACTGGATCCAAAGAAGATTCTTGGATGGGGGTTTTAAGAAGTCTAAACATTTGCCTTGCTTCTTTCTTTTGGTGTACACGTACAACTTAGACTTTCCCTTGCCACTAATGCCATCAACCTAATAGGAAGGAACATGAAGAGGCAAAGAGGGCTCTTCACCAAAACTCTCATCCTAAAGAGATGTCTTGGATGAAGAAACAAAGGGAATAGACTCAAAGAAAGTCACATCTTGAGAAATAAACATTTTCTCAGAAGGAGGATGAGATCATTTATTTACCTTCTAATTTGCAACATTACTTAGAAAAGTACATTTAAGTACTTTAGGATCAAGCTCAGTACAGTCAGATTTTAGGGATAATAACAAAACAAATACACCCAAAGGTTATAAGTGGAAGAAGAAACAAAGAAGAAGATGGAGAGAGAACTTCAAGTGGCGTCTAGTAAGAAAAGAACATTAGGCAACCTATTTATGAGATAGGTAGCAGATTGGATAGCATTAGACTAAAAATCTTTTGAACATGAATAGTAAATATGATTGCATGAGCTATCTCATGAAGATGCCTATTTTTGCTTTCAACCACTCCTTTTATTCTTGAGTGCCATAAAATGTAGCTTGATAGACAATATTAGACTCATAAAAAAAAAGAAAGAAAGACTACTAGATAAGTATTCTCCCCTTATCTAAGTGTAAAACATGAATTTTTGTATCATACTATGTGACAACCATATTATGAAAGGATTTATGCAACACATACATTACTTTTATGTTTCAATAAATAAACCCAAGTAGCTCAGGAGAAATCATCTACAAAAGTGAAAAAATATCTAAAACCATATAAAAAAAGTAATAGATACAAGAACCCAAACATTAGAATGCACAATGAAGAATGAGGGTAAGCTTCTATTACTTATTGAATAAATTGAATGACGATGTTTAGAAGGTTGACATGGTTCATAATGAAAATTGAAAATAGAAGAAACAAATTGGGGAAACATCCGTCGCAACAAAGAAAATGAAGGGTGGTCCAATCTATGATGTCACTATAATAGCTCCTTGGAAGATGATAGAGAGGTGTTTTCGTTTATTATTGACAAAGCAACAAGTGTAGAATCTAGCTAATAGAGACCATATTTCTCATGCCCAAATCAATCTTCTTCGTTATGGCATGTTGGTGGAGACAAAAATTTCCTCCTTTTCTTGGCATTCTATTTGGGGTCTGAAAATTCCTTTGAAGGCGTCTGTTTTTTTAATTTATGGGCAGGGTGTAAGGGGAAGGTTATTACCATCGACAACCTCCAAAGGTGTGGAATGATTCTCCCAAATGTTTGTTCTCTTTGTTATCTTGATGGGGAGTCTATTAATCATTTGTTCATTCATTGTTTATTCGCAAGGGGGGTGTGGTGTATGGTCCTTGCTGAGGTGGGAATTCCATGGATATTCCTAACAAATTTCAAGCAATTGATGCTCTTGTGGAAGTTGCCAAATTCTTCTCCTTTTGGTAATCAATTATGGAAGCTAATTCTTCCATCACTTTGTAGTTTGTTGGAATCATTGTTTGAAAAGAAATCAAAGATGCTTTGAAAGCTATGTTGTACCCTATTTTAAGGTCTTTCGTAAGGCTAGGGATAAGTGGTGCTTTTGGGTTGTTAATTGTATAGATACCTGAGGGGGGGGGTTAATCTATTGTGGATATAAGAAAAAAGGTGGGAAAAATGATTAGTGACTCTTGTATCTGATTTCCTTTTGAGGGCTGGTTCCTCTTTAGAGATATCCCCTTTCTTAATGAATTTGTTATCTTAGCAAAAAAAAATCGTCTTCTTTGTCACTAAGTATGGAAAAAGACAATAAGAAGCGAAAAAGGTAATAAAAGAATTTTAATGTTTGGTAAGGTGACTAATAAACAAAACATTTAATGTAAAGTTAGGGACATGAATGATTGAAGACAAAGGAAAATTGGGTGTGTCATAAATATTGTCATGTCCAACAATAGAAGAATATGATCCATTAGTAATACACTATCACTACTAGAAATTTGATAAGAAAAAAGGGAGACAACATACCAAACATATGGTAAGATGCTCCTGAATAGATAATCCAAGTGGTTTGAGAAGTAAGGGTTGTAGGAGTCTCGATATGTGCTACGAATTAATAGAAGGCCTTCTCTCCTTTAGAGATAAACCACCACTAACACTATAACCAATAGATATTATAGGAATTAAATTTGACAGTGTAAAAGCAACCAAATGGATGCTAGAATGACCTCCAATACGACCACCACTCACACCTCTAGGTCCACCCTTCTAAAGAAACAAGATTGTCCCAGAGAAGGATGCCCTTGGAGATCCCAACAATTCTCCTTGGTGTGTCTAGTACGACCACAATGCCCGTGCTCTATTGTATGGGATATCACCAAAGGACCTCCATGACCATGGGTACCAACACCATCATGGCCTCACCTTTGAGATGAAGAGGCTAAAGCTGATTTTTCCATAGTAGGAGACATACTCATAGCACCACATATTTTCTCTTCTCAATGAACATGTGAATAAATTTCATTTAATGATGGTAGAGGTTCTTTCCCAAGAATATTAATTCAAACTCGTTCATATTCTTGATTTAGACTAAGCTAGGAATTCAAATGTCTAAATCTCCTCCATATGCTTCTTGTATGCAGTAGTGTCAGACATGTGATGGATGATAAGTGGTCTAGTGCTCTAACTCCTCCCACATCTTTCGAAATGAGAAATAACATATAGAAAGTGAAAGATCCCCTTTCTTGAATTGAACATTATTCTATCACAACTCATAGACTTTTGTTGTGTGACCAATTTAATAGTATTTTTGGGATAAAGCATCCCAAATCTGTTGAGCTATCTTAAATAACAATTAATGGTCACTAATTTTGGGCTTCATAGAATTCAACAACAAGCTCATAACCATAGCATTCTTAGTCCTCCACTTCTGATACTTGGGATCTCCAAGAGTGAGGATCTCTAAAGAACCAATGAGATAATCCTCCTTATCCTTTCCTTTAATAGAAATTAGGGTAGATTTGGACCATGATTAATAATTGTTTCCATCAAACTTCACGGTGGTAATTTGGAGTTGTGACAAATCATTATATGCATTATCAACACTTCCATCAATAACACCAAACATGTTTAAGGTTTGGCTCACTTCAGACATTGTGCTGCAGCATGCATGTGAATTCAAATGCATTTAGAGATCCAAGGCAATTACACAAAGTCATAAGAAACCATAAACATGATTCCTACTTCATAATCAAATACACCTTAAGATCAAGTCAGAGATTAAGTAATAAGGAAACTCACAATATAAATATGTGAACCAAATAAAGAACAAAACAATCATTAGATTTAATGCAAATAATAATAACTTATATTCAAACCCTGTATTAGTTGTCAACAAAATTTTTCTATCACCAGGTTAAACCCATAAAGATTTTCGGTTTAGATTATCAAAAGGGAAAGGCTCGGTAATGCGTCTAAACCGAGGACTTTTACAACGGAACAACACCACCCAATTTGATAGAAAGATAAATTTCATTACTTGAAAAAAAAATACAATATGAATTGCAATTGTGAATCTGATCTTGTGATACCGTCGATTCATCTGTTATAGAGCTTCAAGCAACTACAGGATCCAACTAAGCTACTTCTACCACTACCGCTACTACTACCTTAAGATACGAATAATAGATGACTTCAATGTGATTGATGATGCCTGTTCTTCTATCATCATCTTCATTTATGGAGATCCCTCAATGGCGTCACTATTCCTTCCCACATTTACTCAACCATTTTTCAGTTTGAATTATGGGTCTCTCACTACTATTTGGTTTGCCCGTTATCTTATGTGGGATAGTTGTCAACTGTCATCGCGCCTTTCTCTCTTCATCTTCTGCTCGTCGTGTCACACTTGGTAACTGTTCACCAAATCATTATTGATTTCCACATGTCAATTATCGATTGGTGAATTTCAAATTATAACCTAACAAATGTCCCCCACATGTGTCTGGTTTAAATCCTAACCAGACACGTGTTGTTTCCCTCCATTTAATGTATTGGCACTATCACATCAGCCTTCATCGATAAATCTCCTTTCTTGTCAAGGAAACCCATTTTCTTCTTCGTATTCCTCATTCACCTTTTAATCTTCTCATCTTTTTTACCCTTCATTTCTTCATTATTGTTAATGTCCAGAGTGAAGTAGGTTGTGCCTATCGATGTTGAATCCACCGAACCCTCTACCTTTATCGAACAAAGGTAGGAGGAAGAGCAGATTCCAGTGGTCAAGTCCAACACTGCGATACTTGTAGCTAAGAAATTGTGTCTCCTGAATGTGGCCAACAGTGCAATGTTGATGTCCCATCTCATCAACCTAAAGTTTGAGGCCTCTTTTTCAACCAATAAAGCTCTTAGTTACGGCCTTGAACCGACTTTTCTCAAGGAAACCCCTCTAGAAATGCTACATAACTTCCTTGTTGATTTTTTGCAAAGCTCTATTGTTTTATGATGAGGGCATCGACTGGGGTGAATGGGAAAAGAAGCTCAACCTAGGTTCCTAGTACAAGACCAACTGTATCTAGGCAGATTAGGTGGATTGCATGTATGAGAATAAGGCATAAGAGTGGTAGAAGCTTGGTATTACTAGAGTTATCCTTTCTTTCAAATCCAATTCTCCTTTTAATCAGTCTCTTCTCTCTACTTTTTTTATTTTCTGGTCCCCTATTTCCAATTGTTTTATTCTACTTAAGGGCCTGATGTTAGTTACTCTGGTCGATGTTTATCACTTTCTTAATGTCCCACTTGATGGTGAAATCATTCTTCCTTCACTGATCCTGCTCGATCTTCTTTCAATTATGCTATAAATTCTTCTCGTCTTTCTTATACTTCTTTCATCTCTTGCGAGATGGGTAAGTCGGGTAGTAATATAATATTCCAAAAGAAATGTTCCTTCTACCTTTATTGGCTTTGTAAATTCATGGTTTTCTCTTCTTCAAAGTAGATCACTCTGGGGTTTGCCTTGATAGCCACTGCCTTGCCCTCGGGATGTTGATTGGCCTTAGGTCAATTCTTGCTTTCTCTTCTCTGAGGATCTCTTTACTCTTTGACTCGAGAAAGATTTTTTGGGTCACCTAATGGGCCCTTATGGATCCTTCAATTGTGGGTTTACACTTACTTTCAGAGTCTGGCCCCTGTCCCTTTAAACTACCAGACTGGAGTCCCTTCCAGCTACACCCAATATTGGCTTGAGGCTAGATATCTTGAATCTTCTTCTCTCAATTTTTCTTGCTACATCGAAGTCATTCTTGATGTGTAATGTAATGAGTTCATTCTATTATCCATTTCCTCCCTTTTCGGGAAAGACAGTTTGGTTCTGTTGAGTACCTTTCCTAGGATCTAGTCCCCACACAATTCAGGCTCATGGCTCAAAGGACCTAGGAGTCTCGCTTCCTATATAGGGATCTCCCTATCTTCCACAAGCCCGAATTTGTCGAGACCTATTGCCCCAATATGTGTGCTTGACAGTTTGGGCTTGTTCAGTTCATCCCAACACCTCCAATTTTTACCTTAAATTCCCCTTGGGAGACTCGACTCTAAGGTTCGAAACAAATATTCCTCGAGAAAATGGAGGAGTACTTAAAGGCCCTGAAGGAGCTCTACGTTCCACCCTTATGTGGCACCCCTCAGTCGACAATCATATTTGACACTTGGTGGTCTGGCTTTATGGAGTCTACTAGGGAGTTGATGAGCCATATCATCAATCGACTAAGCCCTCCATATGAGGCGCCCCCAATAAAAGGTAATCCTTTTAAATCTTTTTTGTTTCTTTTTAACTTTCTTTGCTCCTTATTGATTAACACTTTTATCATTGCAGCTGCCCCACTTCATGCAATACCACTTCTACCAGCCCCTCTTTGCACAGACCAGTAACTGGTTGTTTTTAAGAGGAAGTCAAAATGCAAAGAAGAGAAGCATGCTGGCTCGAAGAAGGTTTTGTCGATGAAAGACATGGATGAACAGTAGCAAGCCATGATCCAGGCTATCAAGGCAAAGCTTGACGAGGCAAGATTGTCAATGCAGGTCCTAGTTTGTCAAGGAGAAAGAGAAAGGTAGTTGTCCTATCCGAGGAAGATAAATTGTGTCGAGTTTAAGATTAGGAGCAATCTTTGAAGAAGAAAAAACTTGAGCTCGAGGCCCTAGAAAAGAAAGCAAATGAAGATAGGGAGCTGGAGTGCTTTGAGAGAGAAAAATAGGCGAAGGTTTTTGAAGAAAAGCTAGCCCAAGAATGGGAGGAATGGGAAAAGAAGAATGAGGAAGAGAGGAAGAAGAGGAAAGAGGAGAAAAAGATTATGAAGGAGCAAAAGAAACAAAGAAAGCTCAAGAAAGAAGAACAACAATTAAGGGAGGAAGAAGAGAAAGAAAGAAAGAAGAAAGAAAAATAAGAGAAGAAATAGGAAGAAAAGAAGAAGAAAGAGGAAGAATAATTTAGAAGGAGAAAAGAAGAAGAAAAGAAAGAGGCAGAAGAAAAGAGAAAGAGAAAAGAAGAAGAGAGAAGAAAGAAAGAAGAAAAGAAAGAAGAAGAAGAGAGAAAGTAAAGAGAAGAAGAAAAAATAAAAATATTAGAGGAAGAGGAAATAATAAAAGAAGAAGAAGAAAAGGAAAAGGAAAGGGAAGAAGAAGATGGAAGAAAGAAGGAAGCAAAGAAGGTAGAGGAAGAAAAAAGGACAAAAAAAGATGAGGAAGAGCAGTTCCCAGGGGATAAGGACCTCGAGGAACATGCTCAGGGTTAAGGCTTCGATGCTGGCATGTTTCAACTTGGAGAGTCCTCGGTAGAGGCCCTGGACATTGACGCTCGAGCAGACGAGCCTTCTTCTCATGCTGTCGACCAATCTTTAATGGCTAATAAGGCTGTGTCACCATCGAGGGGTACTAACAACACCGACATTAATCAGCCTCAGATGGGACCTATGCTCGAGGTTCCTCTGACCCACATTGAGCTATCTATGCCTAGGACTTTGACATCCTCCTCTCGAGAAGCTCAATCTTAAGTAAAGGTGCCTAGCCGCTTATATCAACTACTTTCGTGGGCCAGGCATTTCACTTCAATAGCATTCGGGAGTACGAGGTCCACGCCGTCAACATCACCCATGCCTTCTTCCTCAGACCAATTTCGTCAGGCCTTGGTGAGACTTTAATCTTGCCTTGCAACTGAGCCTTTAACGGTACTGCTCAACACGGCTATCAACTCCTCTTTTATTGACTCTAGGAACATGCTGGTTCAACACCCTAGCTATTTGTCAGTGGATCAGCTGGCCAATCTTCGCTTAGCTTTGTCTTCTTATTGTGAAGCAAGCGAGTAGCTTCGACTAAGGCAAGACAAGGAGGCTCAACAGAATGAACTAAGGGCTCGAATTAATGCCCTTATCTCGCAATAGTCTTCTATTGCCAAACATGTAAATTCGCTGGTGGAAGCCATCAATGCCCAGGTGGCTGAGATCGAAAGAGTTGAGGCTCACTTAAAAGATCTAAAAGAGAAGTTGTTGGCTTCAAGGGCAGCACTTGAGAAGGCAATGGAGCTAGACTCTTCACATTCCGAGGAGTTACCGCAGCTTGAGGCAAACTTGGCGACCAATGAGGCTGATTTGAAGGACAGTAACCAGGTCATCGATGTATGGTGGTTGATGTTGTCCTCTGTATTTTTTCAGGCTCGTTAGGGGCCTTATTGTGATTACTTTTGTAATGAACTTTTGTTAATCAAGCACCATTAATACTTTTTGTTCACCAATTTATGTTCCCACATTGTTGGTTTATATATCTTTAAGTATTTTCCATTTATACTTCTTATGTGCTCAAGCCCCTCGACTTGCATAGCTTGTAGTCATTCCCTTTTAACACTTCACTTACTAAGAATGGTCCTTCCCAAGTGGGGGACCATTTTCCTAATTGGGGGTCTTTAGCTCTTAAAGGTAGAATAACTTTTCACACCAAATCCCCTTCATGGAATGATTTAGCCTCTACTTTTCTATTGTAAACCTTAGCCACCCTTTGCTTTTATAGCATGATTGAGTCTAGAGCTTTGATCCTTATCTCATCGAGGTCATCTAGCTCAGACATCATAGCCTCCTCATACTTGATATAACTTAGGTTATTTTGCCTAGCTACCCTTAATGATCTTACCGTGACTTCTAAAGGTAAGACTGCATCATGCCTATAAACTAATTCATATAGCATAGTTCCAGTACTAGACATTTTTTATGTTCGATACGCCCATACTACCTCAGATAACAATTCATCCCAACTTGAG
This sequence comes from Platanus orientalis, assembly GCA_025762735.1. Classification (NCBI taxonomy): domain Eukaryota; kingdom Viridiplantae; phylum Streptophyta; class Magnoliopsida; order Proteales; family Platanaceae; genus Platanus; species Platanus orientalis. The sequence goes on along the minus strand of JAOXJP010150187.1, from coordinate 14,720 downwards.
GCATTATTATCAATCATCTTTCACAAGTTGTTCTTAATAATCTTGTTGGTTGATTCAACCTGCCCATTTGCCTGGGCATAATAAGGAGTTGAGTTTAGAATTTTAAAACCATAATTTTGAGCAAATTTCTGCATTTAAGCTTCATTGAATATTTAACCCTTGGTTGACTGTAATAGATTGAAGAATTTCATATTGATGTATTATCATTTCTTTTATGAAGTGAATGACATCCTTTCAGTGACATCTCGATATGGTTCACATTCAACCCATTTCGTAAAGTAGTTTGTAGCAACTAAAATGAAGCAATTTTGTCTGATCGATGTAGGCCTAACCTTTCCTATCATGTCGATAACCCATCCTCTGAAGGGCCAGGGCTTCATGATAGAGTGTAGGTTGGCTGTAGGGGCTTGAGGTACTAACCCATTTTTTTTGGACAAGCTTCACAGCCTTGGGCATAATGGATATGGTCTTGTAAGAGGGTTGACCAATAATAACCATATTAACGAATCAACCATTTCATCTTTATACCTGATTGGTGAGCACCACATATTCCTTCATGGACTTCCACCACGGCGAGCTTGGCTTCCTTAATTCTTGGACATTTAAGTAGTAAGCCATCGGCTTTTCACTTGAGTTTTGGAGGTTCCCTATATAACAAGTACCCCTTGCCTTAAGCTTTAAGGAATTACTCACCTCTCCATTAGGATTTCTTAAGCATTAAATGATTGGTTCCCTTCAATCATCCCCCTTTTCCTTTTCGATATCAACTTAAAGTGCTTCGCCCAATATTGAAGCTTCACCTCCACAATTTAAATAGTTAGGGGAACAAATATCTTCAGTAGTGATGAGGCTTTTTCTGTATCCTTGTGCCATCAAGTTAGCCATTTGGTTTAGGCTTCGAGGTCCACATTATAACCTCATCGAATATCTTTAATAAACTCTCAACCTTGTCCCTATAAGGTATCAGAGTTTGACTGAGACATTTGTAGTCTCTCGTAGTCTAGTTTACCACAAATTATGAATCCCTGTGGACCTCGAAGATTCTTACCCCTAAGTCTTTTAGGACCTCGATTCATCGAATGAGGACTTCATATTCAGCTTGGTTGTTGGTAAATTCTCTTTCGAGTTTGAAGCTAAATTCCGTGGTTGGCGACTGAATAACCACTCCTACCCCAGATCCTTGTTTCGTCCTAGATCCATCAAAGTATAATCACCATGGAGTGAAACTGAAATAATCATCTTTGATCTCCACATGAACTGGTTGACATGGATGATCGACTAAGAAGTCTACCAAGGCTTGGCCTTTTATTGCTTTTTATGGGACATATACAAGGTTGAACTCGAGGAGTGCTAAACTCCATTTTCCAATTCTACCTTTCATTATAGGCCATGACAAGATATATTTTACAACATCAGTTTGAGCTACGATGTAAACATGTGATAGAAGATAATGCCTTAATTTTACAGATGTAAAATACAAAGCTAGACATTGTTTTTCTATCATTGAGTAGTTATATTCTACTTTCTGCATGACTCAACTTAAATAAAACACTTATTACACATGGCCATCTTCATTATCTTGGGCCAACAGGTTTGCGATTGAGTCCTCAGTGGTTGAAATATATAATTTCAAGGGCTTCTCTTTTGGGCGGCATCAATATAGGTGGCCTTGATAAGTACTCCCTGATTGCTTTGAAGGCTTGCTGATGCTCTTCCTTCCCTTTGAACTCCTCGTTTCTTTTCATCTAAAGTAAAGGTGAGAATACCTTTGTCTTTCCTGCCATATTCGAGATGAAACATTTAAGGAAGTTAATTTATCCCAGTAGCCTTTGTAATTCCTTCTTTGTAGAAGGTGGTCTAACTTGGATAATTGCTTTGGCCTTAATTTGTTCTATCTTGATTCCTCAACTATGTACCAAGAAACTTAAAAAGTTACCAGTGCTTACGTCAAAGGCACATTTCAAAGGGTTCATCTTTAGTTGATATTTTCTCATTTTGAGGAACTCTTTTTCTAAATTGAATAGATGATCATCGAAGTCTTGAGACTTCACCATTATGTCATCGATGTAGACTTTCATGAATTTCCCAATAGTATCATGGAATAGGTAGTTCCCAATGTTCTTCAAGTTAAAAGACATAACTATCGACTCGAATGTCCCTATTGAACCAGGACATCGAAAGGCTATTTTATGCCCATTTTTTTCAGCCATGAATATTTGGTTAATCCTGAATGCCCATCCATGAAAAACAATATTTGACACCCATCAGCTCTATTGACTAATAAATCGGCTATGGGCATAGGATATTCATCTTTTGGAGTGACTGTGTTGAGATTTCTGAAATCAATATAAACTCTCAATTTCCCATTTTTTTATTACTAGTACTACATTTGATAACCATTGACATACCTTGTAGGGCAGATAAACCCATCATCTTAAGTCTCTTGATTTCTTCTTTAACTTTCAACACAACCTTGTTGGTCATCCATCTAGGTGGCTGTTGGAAAGGGCTATACCCTTCCTTCGTCAATAGTCAGTGCTCGATAAGCTTCCAATCTAGTCTAGGCATCTCTGAGTAATCCCAAGCGAAGCAATCTTTGTATAGCTTGGGCACCACTCCCATCTTCTCAAACTCTGATGGCTCGAGCTTAGCATTGCCATATATCACTCGTGGGTTTTACATTAAACCCAAGTTTACTTCTTTTAGGTCATCTTAGACCTCGGCCTTCAAGTCATCTAGCTTGACTGGGACTGTACTAAGTTCTTTCACGCTTATGGCTTTAGGATCACAGGGACTTTTGTGTGTGTTGCACTTAATGAGTGTATCTTGATCTTTCTCTCTGTTAGGTATCCTGATAGTGTTTTCATGGTCATTTGGATGACCTTCTTTTCCTTATCTGGGCTAGTCATCTAAGCTTTTTATTTTTTATTTTTATCATCCAGTCCTGAATCCTCTGGCCCTTCTAGCATGATGGGATTGTCTAACTCCCTACAAAGTTCTTCAAATTCTTTAGTTATTGTGGACGTCGGGGTCCGGGGGGGTTCGGATTCCCCCACCTGCTTGTGGTTTCCAGACCCACTCTTCGGCGCGTTATGCCTGTGCGTGAGGGCTCATTAACCTTTTTGTGGGAGGGTTAGGATTTTTTGGGAGTCGCCACTAACTCGGAGTTAACCGATAGAGTTGGAAGTTAGTCCTCCTCTTCCCAGACCCGAAGGTCTAGGGGTTTAACTTTAACACTAGTCTACGTTCCTGAGATTAAGGGTAAGTTGTTTGGTTGCATTTGAGGAAGATGTTAGGCACCCCAAATACCTACCTTTTTAGGGCAACTTCTCTCATTCATACATGTCTTAAGGTATGGTAAAACCCATGCTTTGTGAATTCTTGATTTGTTGTTTGCCAGATTTTTCTCAGGCTTGACGCTTGAATTTACCCTCAATGCCTGAATTTAATTTAGGGTGAAATTTAGGCATTGGATCTTGAAGAATCTAGAAACTGCATTTTAAACCTAACTTATTTTAATTGTAGGAGACCCCTCATGGGTGAGACTCTTAGAGGGATTATGGACCCCTCCAAATTTGTTCCTTGGCTGCCCTTTTAGGGTTGGACTTAACCCTGACACAAAGGGGAGAAAAGAAAGGGATTGTATTTTTTTGTGTTTCAGGCTTTACGCCTAAATTTTCAACGTTTAAATTTAATTCAGGGTAAAATTTAGGCATTGAAAACTAATCAGATCAGCACCTTGATGTGGCATTTTAAGGTGGTTTGGTGAGTTCTAGTGATGTGAGGCCCCTGGATTAGGTTAGGGGAGGTTTCCTAGGGTTACATTGTGTAACACTAGGGGACATGGCTCCACATGGAGATATGCTCTCCCAAAGAGGGCAATTTGGTCATCTGTTATTGGATTAACACCTATTTTAGTCTGAGGCCTGAATGTTCAATGCCTGAATTTAATTTAGGGTAAATTCAGGCGTTAGGTGCTGGGGTCAGCAACCAGCCTTGGTTTTTGGGCCACACAAGTGGGGCCTAGAAGGGTAGGGTTTCTCCTGGGTCTTTGCACTAAACCTAGGTTGCAGACACACTTAGCTTTTTTTGAAAAACATGATTTTGAACCCAGGCTTAACACCTAAAATCCACTCAAATGCCTAAAGTTACCTCTCAACACCTGAAATTAAATTTAGGTGTTGGGATAGAAATAAGGGCCCATAGAGGTGCTCATGCACATGATTGGATCTCAGAGGGTGAGAATAGCCATTGGACAAGTTTAGGGAAAATCAGGGCTCCCTAGGGTGGGTCCCAGATCTCAACGCCTAAATGTTCTCTCAATGCCGGAATTTTATTTCCATAAAATTTAGGCGTTAGTTGTTAAGAGCAAATCCAACAATTGGATTTCTAGAATTTGGGACACTTAAGGTTTTGAGAAAAATCCAAAATTAAGCATGGTGCTAGGAAATATACAGAAGAACAACATACCTAAAATTTAGCTTAAGAACATGCATAGAAAATTCAAAAAAAAAAAAAAAAGACAAAAAATCAGCTGAACCTAGGTTATACAGGACCCAGATTTTGGGGTCTGTTTAGGGGGCCATCTTAAGGCCTTTCACAACTTAGAAAATTTTGAAATTAAATAGGGAAGTAGGCCTATATGTCTATCATAACATACTAAAATTTGGGCTCAACTAGATTAGTACAAAATTCATAATAAATTCTACACTAGACATGGTTAAGAAATTAAAGCAAGTAGAGGCTCAACATGTCTAGGGTTTAGCAAAACTTGATTTTTCCTCTTTTTTTTTTCCTCTTCTCTCTTGTTTTTAGGATTTTTTGTTGCCAACCTGTTGTTGCACGAAATTTGGGCTATTTATAGCCCCAATATGAACTGGTGGAGGGTTGAGATGGATCCTAAAGATATCTAGATGGAGGGCTGGGAATATGTTAGCTAGTTTAGATGTGTAGGGCTAGGATTAATTTGAAATGGGTGGCTAGGATTAAAGGGTTTTATGTTTGGTGACTTGGATAAGGGAGAGGCTAGGATTAGCTCAGAGATTTGAGGTGGAGGATGAGAATGAGAGTGTGCTTGTTCATTTAGATTGGTGAGGTGGATAAGGGGGTAGATTAGGATGCCATTTGGTAGGGTGTGATAGGTTGCAAATATCAAGGGGAGGCACTTAGGTGCCATTTAGGCAGACTTAGTGGGAGTCCTAGGGATTTGAAATTCAAGACCTAGATCTAAGGGTGATGGGTGAGGGTGCACATGGGAAAATTCCAATTCAAGGGCTAGCAAATTTAGGCATAAGGCGTGAATGCATTAAATGTCATTAATGAACTAAGGTTAAAAAGTCTTAGCTTATTAATGGGCATAAAATGATTTTAGGGTTTTCTAACCCCTACTGCCGTCACCTATTGTGAGCTCTGGAGCTTGAAAGTCTGCAAACTCAGTGTCTACTATTTAAGTCACGGATATTCTAGTCATGTTGGACTAGTCAAAACCAAATTACGATAAAAGCAAGAGGGTGAAATCGGGGTTTTTAACTTGAAAAACTCTCAGATGCACTTTGAAAGGGCAAGATGGTAAAATTGATCATAGAAATTATCAGGTGAAAGATGGCCCTTGACCTAGGTAAGCCATAGCCTCTGACTATGCTAAATTACGATGCTCGAGCAAAAAACGGGGTCAAAAACCCTTTTTTGGGCAGTTTGAGAACTTTGTACTAGAGATGCTGCTAGTTTTCCTGAAGACCTTTGTTATAGGCCATGTTTTAGGGATTTGAAGCTTAGGGAGTCCCAAAGCTACAAGAATTAACAATTTGACTGGTGGATTCCCTAGCAGTTGCTAGAGGATTTTTGAAGCAGGGTCACTTGGAGAGATTGGGTTTCTATACCTACCCAAAGGCTGGTGGAATTGAGCTGTCGAACATTCTCTGACGTTCAAACTTTTGAAATGAACTTTTGAGGGCAAGGATGAAACTGAGAAAATGAGATTGACCTTGCTGCATTCCGAGTTTGGGAAATTTTTTTAGGGCATTCCACATGCTAAATATAGACGAAAAATGCTTTATCTTGGCTTGAGCAAAAATGATGACTAGGACTACAGGATTTCTGTAATCCAGTGTAACTTTGATACTCTAGAGGTCCTGTATTTACTATGAGATAGCCACTAACTGACTGAATTTCTGAATTTAGGTGAACTCCCAAGAGTCGGTTAAGCACTTGATTTTTGGACCTAATGTGTTGCTTTTTTGGAGTATTTGGGGGAATCTGAGTAAATAAATTTTGTGAAAGTTCACGTTCCTTAGACATTTTTTTAAGGCCTCACAATTCCAGAGAGATGAACACTGACTGATCCTGATTTGGAGGTCCAGAGAACATTCTAACTCCATATGAGCAAAATATAGCTAAACAACTTTTAGACCCCTTGAGGAAGATTTGAAATTTCACAAAGGTTCAAGATTTCGAGGTTTTTTTCTTATGGTCAAGGCCATGATCTGGCGATCAACCTTTCTGAATTCAGAGATTGGATGAATCTTTGAGAGCTTTTGTAAAGATCATTTCTTGGTCAGGGTCATCATAAGTTGAGAAATCGACTGTTGCCGTTCTCAAGCAATATTTACTCTATGTTGGGTTTCTCAGAATTAGGAGAAACAATGATGTATATGATTTGAAATTACACCATTCAGATAACGGGAGAAGCTTTGGGGATCCTTTGAGGGTCCAGGGGTAAATTCTCTAAGGTGAAAAGAATTAAAATGATAATGTTTTACCCGCGATTCAAAAAAATGTCAAAAATGAGAATTCTTCGCCTATGATGCTTCATGACAAGAAGGCTTATATAGGCGAGAGACATTCAAGGATCTGAGTGGTAGATAGTGAGTTCTAGACTTTTGAAGGTAAAAGGGCAAAATGGTAATTTTTTCACCTATGATGCTTTGCTAAATAAAGACTTACAGAGGCTAGCAAATTTGCTGATAACATGGATGAAGTTCTTAAATGTGGACCCTCAAAGTCCTGTTGATGCTTTTGTGAAAGATTATGGTTTAACCTAGAATGGTGTATTTTGACTATAATGAGGTGCTTTGATTGATTCTTTCGCAATTGAAATATCCAGAAAGACTTCTCTGGGGAAGCCTAACCTCCTAGAGTTTAGGTTTGTTCTTCATAAACCAAAGGTGCTTAGAGTCTTGATGTCTAAATGCTATTATGCTATCCTTATGCTATCAAAGGACCCGAGTCAAAATTTGGGTGCTAACCACATATAACAAAGAATGAAGTGCCCTAGTTTTGACTTGGGAGAGACCATGTTCATTCCTTGCATACAACTCATATATATTGAGTGAGTGGCTTTTGAAATATAGAATAGTTTTGGTTGAGGAAATTAATGATGGGCTGAATTTATTCCTGACTTTGGGTCAAGGTTTTGAAATGAGTTTGCTTTGAAATGCCTTCTCAAATTGAAAGTAGACTCCTTCGGTGTTTTGTAAATTCCTTTATTTCGATTTTCAAGAGTGGGTATTCACCAATGGAGGGATCTTCTTTGTTTTGGAAACATGGGTTATCCATGGGTTATATGCAAGCAATTAACATTTCTCTAGCTTCTAGGGTGTCACTGTCAACATATGCGTTGCATTGGGAGACATGTAAGTCATTGACATTTGGCACAACTTCTTGAAAACATTGCAAAAAACTGGTCATGCAAAAGTTGTAAACATACGAACCATTTAGATGACTTATGCACTTGTATTTGCTTCTATCTAGCTTGATGATTTAATTTGTATGAATTAGTTGAGGTTTCTTATGAGATTTTCTTGTTGACATGTTTTGCTTTTACTGTATTGAGTGATCATTGATTTATTTGTGAAGTTGATTACTTATACGACTTTTTGTGATTGCCCTTGAGAGTTTTAATGGGACTCAACAAGGGATGTTAGTGAAGCTCTCCTTGGAAAAGCTATAGAAAAATATATGTAATCACGATTGAACACTGCTCGGTTTTACATCAATCATGGTACATTCATGTTAAATATCACTTTCGAAGATACGTGTGAATTCACGTCGGTCATGATACATAGCCAGATCGATCTACAATATTGCCCTCATCCCACTTAGGCGAACGTTATATTTTATGGGACTCACGAAGAGATTTTGGAAGCTCTCTCTAGAAGAGCTATAGGACCTTGGAGGGTCAGTGCTATGTATCCATAAAACGATGGGTACATAGGCTATAGATTGATCCATGACAATATTTTTGTCCCACTTAAACATTGTTAAGGTGGGGGGGTGTGCAATGAAGAATTTATAATGACTCTCTTAGAAGCCATGATAAGATCCTATAGGATTGGGTGTTGTGCCTTACCCAGGTGATAGCAACCCAATCTTTGTTAAAGTAGGTAAACACACAATGTTTGAGGGTGAATGCAACACATGCTTATGTCCCAATAAGCAAGTGTCACCAAAGTTTGTGCTAACAAGTTAGTCTATTGAGTGGCGATCGTCAAAACTTACAGAGAAACGTTGTTGCGCTATTTCCCGAGAAGTTATGAAAACATTTTTCTCATAAGTAACTCATGCTTTAAAAGTACTACTTAAGCTTGTTAGTTGTTTAGACTATGGCCAAAATCTAGCATTTCTTAGACTTGATGGATTAAGGTGTGGCATTGCTCGTTGTCTGAAGCTAAGTAGATGTCACGGGGTGGCCGTTAGTAAGTCATGCGATAAATGATGTACTGAACGAAGAGTGACCAATGTAAGGTAAACCATTTAAAAGTATGGACTAGGATGTGCCAAAATTTGAACTGGAAGGGTGGCTTGGTTTGGACGTTCAAAGAAATGTTATGAGCTCTTTCCCGAGAAGTAGTGGTGGGTTTTTCTCACAAGTAACCCGTTTGCTGTGAGGAGGATTCTTCAGGCATGATAGTAGTCCCACTATAGCCCTAAGAATTACACAGATTTTATGGATTGAATTATGGTGTGTGTTTACATCCGCATAAATAGATATCATAGGTGGGTCATACCCTACAGTCGTCCCATCTTTGATAGAGTGTAGGTAGAGGACCTGTCGGGATTGGAGATGTTGTTGCGCTCTCTCCAAAAACTGTGGAGCTTGTGATAACAAGGAACCCAATGCTATGTATTATGCATAACTCCCTAATGGTATAAGTGCTAAGATTATACATAGACTATGAATTGAAGTGTAGCATTTAACTATGTCCGAATAACCAGGATACTACACTGTAATTTGTTCGTGTTTCAGGGATTGTTGACCAAGCTTGTGGGAAAATTTTTGGACTTGTTTCGGTAGCCATGGGATCTCGAGAGACCGGTGTTACATATTTGTTTTAACCATCCAATCTGTAAACATGGCTGACATAATATGCCTGCTATGAAGTTATGATGCCTACCTACACCCCATATAGGCGGTTTATCTATGAAGGCCTTTCCACAAAGTTGGGGACTGACTTGACGTAGTGAACCTACACAGCCTGCATGAGGTATGTCAGGGCTTACTCCGAAAGCCATGGAGATTCCATGGAATCAGTGCTATATATTTGTTTCAATCAATTTCCAAAGATGATTGTTATGATATATAGGCTATGGAACGATATCAACATTTGTCTATACCCGGGTAGACAATCTACTATGTCAACAATTTCAGCCATTTGCTGGTAAGGCAAGACCAAGAGTCCCTCACCAAACCTACGGTGGCCTAATTAGGGCACATTAAAAAGTTTTTGGGCTTATTCTGAAAGCCATGGAGATCATGAAGAATCAATGCTACATACTTGTTTTAACCAATTTTCAAAGGTGATTGTAATGATATGTAGATTATGGAATGATGTTGACACTTGTTTATACCCAAAAGACAATCTATCTTGTCAACGGTTTCAGCCAATTCTAGTGAAGCAAGACCTAGAGTCCCTCACTAAACCTACAGTGGCTTGAGTAGAGCATATCAGGAAGTTTTTGGGCTTAACTTCAAAAGCCATGGAGATCTCCTTTGAGATCAGTGCTACGTATTAATGTTTGTTATGTTACGTAGACAATGAAACGATGATCAACATTTGCCTTTGCCCGATAGACAATCTCTAATGCCAAAATGTGGCCTTTTCTGTGAGGTAGAATCCTCATTGAACCTTTATGCAACTTGGTCTTAAGGTAAAAAATGATTGCTGCATCATTTTTTATCAAACATTACCCTAGAGATGGACTTGACTGGGGTGATGACTCATCATTAGATTTCTTGGCCGTAGGGTAGACTTTTACATTTTTATGGATTTGCTTACCGTTGGGTGGACTTCTTCAGGTCATGGGTGCTTACCACGTATGAACTTTGATAGTTGCTTGCTACGTAAGGACTTCATGGTTACTTGCCACGTTCAGACTTCATGGTTACTTGCCGTGTACGAACTTCATGGTTGCTTTCCGCATAGATACGTCAATGATTGCTTACCCTATATGGACTTCAATGATTGCTTGTCGCGTACAAACTTCATGTTTTCTTGCCACGTACAGACTTTATGATTGCTTGTCACTTATGAACTTCATGGTTGCTTGCTGTGTACGGACTTCATGATTGCTTGTTGTATACGAACTTCATGGTTGCTTGCCACGTACAAACTTCATGATTGCTTGCCGCATACAGACTTCATGGTTTCTTGCAGCATACAGACTTCATGATTGCTTACCGCATATGGACTTCATGGTTGCTTGTTGCGTACGAACTTCATGATTGCTTGCCACATACAAACTTCATGATTACTTTGCTCTTTATTGTGCCATCAATCAGGCTTCATCATTGCATTGCTTATTGATTAGTTGGTGCTGATTCTTTTTCTGAGAGGTGGTGTGTCATCTTCAATCTCAGTTGATGGGAGAACGCATCATATCTACTCATATTTATAAGGAGATGATGTATCATCTCTAGCTTTGCTAGGTCATGAGTGGCACTTTGCTGGGCCGTGAATGGCACTTGGCTGGAGATGATATTTCATCTTGATTTAATTTTTTTTTTGAGGTGACGGGTCATCTCCAATCACAATTGGTGAGAGATGACTCATTGTCTCCATTTTTTTGGGAGATGATGTGTCATCTCCAGCTTTGTTGGGCCGTGAGTGGCACTTTGTTGGGTTATGAATGACACTTTGCTGGGCTGTGAATAGAACTTTATTGGAGATGATGCTTCATCTCGATTTGCTTTTTTTTGTGTGGAGGTGATGGGCCATCTCCAATCACAATTGATGGGAAATGACTCATCGTCTTCGTTTTTTCCTTTAGGAGATGATGTGTCATCTTTAGCTTTGCTAGGTTATGAGTGGCACTTTGCTAGGCCATGAATGACACTTTACTGGAGATAATGCTTCATCTTGATTTGCTTTGAATTGCCCCTTGATCCCAGAGTTGTTGACAGCTGTGTAGAAGACTTCCCTAGTAAGATGTATGATATATTCAATGGTTGCCAATGCTTATTGATTAATGATTGAGCTTGAAGCCTAGATTAGCTAGAATTGGCATTTGTTTTTTAAAGAGGTTTGAAATTCATTTTGTAGGATCTTCCATTGATTTTGAAAATTTGGGCCCCTCAGGGTTTTTGAACATCAGGGATGACCTGTTGTATGACTCTTGAGTACATAGGGTCATGTTTTCATAAGCTATGATACCATGCTTCGTCCGGATGACGTATGAAAGGTTTGTAAGTTTTGGATACTGAATTTGCCTCCCTCGGGAGAGTGGGATTACATTCCTATGTCTAAGGTCTCTGTTTTTGCTTTGACAGGAGATGACTTCTGATGATGTGTGCTCATGACTTGAGTGACTTGACTCAGGGTGCCATTTATGGTTTTCACTCTAAGTATTGACTTAATTTGATCCCTTTTTTTCCCCATGTTTTCCAAGACTGGGTCAGAGTGCCGTTTCTAGTTTTAACTTTGAGCTTTACAATATTCTTTTTTTTATTTTGTCCCTTTTTTTCCCCTATCCTTGAATAGGTTTGGGCTTTTGGAAAGTGATTGGACGGGTACATGCTCTTGTTTCAAGTTGATTGAATGCTTGACTTATGTATTGCTGACTTGCGCTTAGAACTTCTCAAAGTGTTAAGGGACTTAAATGGGTGCTTTGCTAAAGGAGTTGTTTATCGAAGGTTTCAAGGTATGCCTTTGACTAGACAAGATTTGAAGGGATCTGATAATATGAATGTGAATGGCCCTTGATCAAAGACTTATTGTGAATTAAAAACATGGTTCTCTACAAAATGCCCATTTCTTGAAGACGATTATGGTTCTATACAAGTTTTCCATGTTTTCAAAGAAGATTATGGTTCTCTACAAAATCCTTGTATGTTTTGAAGAAAATCATGGTTTTTTATAAACTTTTTTTTTGCTTTTCTTTGTTTTTGCTTTTGCTTTTGCTTTTGCTTTTGCTCTTTTTTTGCTTTTTTTTTCTTTATTTTTTTTTGCATCATTGACTCTTCTATTTTGGATTTGTAGAAATGATCATGATTTTGGAGGTGCAAAAATAGATAAATAGGAGAATGTTTTAACAAAATGGTTGTTCAAGGCCTTCTCATTTCAAGGTTTTCAACATAAGTCAAGTTTACATTAGTCAAGCAAAGAACCTTTTGACTTGATCCAAGTTTACAAATATGGGAAAGTGTTTCCCTTCCATGTTTCCTAGCAGTAGTGCTCCACTAGACAACTTTTATTTGACAATAAAAAGTCCCTCATAATTTGGCCAAGGTTTCCCTCGTGGTGCTTGCTCACGTGGAAAGACCTTTTTGAGAACTAAGTCTCTTACTTCGACATCTCTGGGTCTAACCTGTTTGTTGAAGGCTGTTGTTATATGCCTCTGATAGGGTTACCTGTTGCTCATTGCTTGCAATCTCTACTCATCAATAAGGTTCAACTGATCATGTTGAACCTGTGCCCATACTGACTTTGGAATCTTTTCCTCGGCTAAGACTCAGAGACTTAGAATTTCAACTTCAATTGATAGGACTGCCTCCATGCCATAGACCAATGAATATTGGGTTGCCCCTATTGAAGTACGGATTGAGGTTCTGTAGGCCATAAGAGTGTAGGGAAACATTTCATGTCAGTTGGAGTGATTTGTAGTCATCTTCTGTAAGATCTTCTGGAGGTTCTTTTTGGTTGCTTCTACTGCTCCATTCATCTGTGGTCTGTATGGAGAAGATCGATGATGGTAAATCTTAAACTTTTTACATATTAGTTCAAGATCTTTTCCCACAAAATTGGTTGCATTGTTAGTGATGATTTTGCTAGGAGCACCATATTGGCAAATGATGTCTCTCCATATGTGTTCTTCATTGTGACTACTGATAGAGATATGACTTCAACCCATTTAGTGAAATAGTCGATAGCTACAATGATATACAGATGTCCATTGGTGGCCTTTTGAGGCATTGGTCTGACTATATCGATCCCCCACATGGAGAATGGCCAAGGAGTAGTTAGGTTATCCAATTCAGAAATTGGTTCTTTGATGATGTTGGCATAAGACTAGCAAGTGTGGCACTTCTTTACATGTTGGCAATAGCTTGTTTCCATGGTCGACCAGTAGTAGTCTAGTTGGAGAATCTTATTGTCAAGCATGAGCCCATTCATGTGCGGGCCGCACTCTCCTCCATGGATATCTTCAATGATAGTGGAGGCCTCAACTTCATCCACACACCTCAGGAGGACATGATGAGGGGACTTCTTGTATAGGATCCCGCCATGCAAAACAAATTGAGATACTAATCTTCATAGAGCACATTGATCATTCTTGAAAGACATGGGTGGAAGAGTTTGATCTTCCAAATATTTTTTTATGTCAAGAAACCGTGGCTCCCTATTTGAATCAGTGGTTGCAATATGAAGGCAATAGGCTAGATCATTTCTTTACTCAATCTCAATCGGCATCATCTCTGCCCCTTGAAGGAGGACAATTATTAAAGCTAGTGTGGCCAAAGCATCTGCGAAGTTGTTCATTCTTCTACCAATGTAATTGAAAGTTAGATATTTAAGCTCTAGGAAAAGATTTGTAGACATTCATGGTAGTCTAAGAATTTCTCCTCTCGGATGAACCAATCTCTGGTTGCTTGAAAGATAACGAGTGTTGAGTCTCTGTAGATTTTTAATTCATCAATGCTAAGGTTAATAGCTGCTTTCAAACTGATGATGCAAGCTTCATATTCAGCTATATTGTTGGTTCATAGAAAGTGTAGTTTTGCGGTAGTTGGATAAGGGCACCTATAGGATAGATGAGCGTGGCTCCAATTTCACAGCCTAGCTGATTGACGCCTCCATCAAAGCACATTTTTCATCCAACAATTTTGCTCGATTAGACTTCAACACAAAGTATGTGCTCATTTGGGAAGTCAAACTTCAAGCATAAAGGTTCATCTACTAGTCCATCTACTAGGAAGTCAGCTATACCTTGCCCCTTGATAGCTTTTTGTGAGACATAGGTGATGTCGAATTCGGATAGCATCATAAGCCATTGGGTAGTCCTTCCTATGGTTGTAGGTTTCTCGAATAGATACTTGATGAGATTTATTCAAGAAATCAGAAATACTTTGTATGAAAGGAAGTATTGTCGAAGTCTTTTGGTGACATAGACTAGAGCGAGGTAGGTCTTCTCAAGAGGTGTGTATCTAGTTTCATAGTCCACAAAATGTTTGCTCAGATAATAAATGACCTATTCCTTCTTCCCTGTCTTGTCATGTTGTCCTAGTA
>JAOXJP010150176.1:0-13132 GCA_025762735.1 Platanus orientalis | reverse complement strand
GACCATTTGGCTCAACCCTAACCCAACCCATTTATTAATCGTGTCAAAGCGGGTTGACCTGTTTTGACCCGAAACACATTTAGGGTCAACTCTAACCTGCTTATTTTCGTGTTGGGTCATGTCGGGTTTGTGTGTCGTGTCAAACATTGCCACCCCTACAGTCATGCATAGCCTTCACTATATCCCTTTTAAACATAAAAAAGTAATAAATAATATATTTTTTTTTTAACTGGCTGCTTGGTCCACAAATGACTACGCTTATTTAAAAGTAGTAACCTGTAAAAAACTGAAAAACAAGCAACCAAACACATTGCAAATTCAACCACGGGGATTTGACCCATGGTCTTCAAAATATGGAGGGATGATGCCGCGTGGAGAATTAACTATTGGTGTTTCATGAATTCCAAGCATCTCCGGTTTAACGTGAGAGTTAATAAGTCCAGTATAGCGAAAGAGGGTATTTTGGTAAAATAAAGACATAAAGAATTAACTAATAGTGACATTTGTCAAGCGTCCAGTTATGCACTGACTGTACGGGCGTGGAATCCCTGTAGC
Source organism: Platanus orientalis (assembly GCA_025762735.1). Taxonomy (NCBI): domain Eukaryota; kingdom Viridiplantae; phylum Streptophyta; class Magnoliopsida; order Proteales; family Platanaceae; genus Platanus; species Platanus orientalis. The sequence goes on along the minus strand of JAOXJP010150176.1, from coordinate 12,577 downwards.
CTCACTGGAGATGGCTCAAACTCACGTTCTATTGGATACATGAAGATGCCTCATCAGCATTCCACTAAGTGGAGAAATTAAATTTTATCCAGTCTTATTGGAGATATATTACACCAGTACCAATCAACTTACCCACGATGTCTGACAAAGGGTGTTTTGATAAATATGTTGATATAAAGAATGGTGTTATTACCAAACTACCCCTTTGCCGGCAACACGGAATTTAGTGCTGGTGCGATATCTCTGATTCTCTCCATAACGACTGGAGATGATTGATATCCATAGGTTTTTTTTTTTTGGTAATAATATATCTTGATTAGTTAGTATCCACACATCGTGCTTTTTTGAATGATTGTTGACCATTTGGTCAACATAGTTTTACCCTAGAACAATGTCTATAGCTTGAGGACTGTAAATCTGAGGTAATTGCAGTTGGATTGGAATCTTTTGTCTGAAAATTTGATTTGTCAAAAACTCAATAGATTAGTTGGTCAAGAATTATATAATCATTTTTTTTTCCTATAAATCTTTTATAGCGCCCTTGTGGTTGTGGCACTATCCCTCCAGAGAAGAGGTCTTGGGTTCGAACCCAATCAGTAACATTTGTTTATAGTCTTCTGTTGATACTTGATACTGCTTATCCTGCTGTGTTACAGATCCTAACTAGATGCAGGAGTCAACAAGCCTATGAGACAACCAAAAGAAGAAGATGAAAGGAAAAAATAAAATATGTTTCTAGATTGGGTTGAGTTGTCTTTCTTGATCCAAAGACATAAAAGGGGGGTGTTCAAGGGTAAAAGGTGGTTTCCATGTCATTTCCCACATTGTAAGCTTTTGATTGTTTATAATTGATTTGTGGACAAGAAATCATTTGATGAACAATTATGTAACATATCCAATAACACAGAATTAGAGAGAAAGGATTGTATCCGTTCCTCTTATCTTATGCTCCTCTCTGCTCCCTGTTAAGGGGAGGGTACATCAGCGCTTTCCCCCTTCCCTCCCCAAAAAAAAAAAAGTGAAAATAACTTGTCGGTGCTGATGTGCACACTGCCTGACAGGGGACAGAGAGGAGCATAAGATAAGAGGAGCGGATACAATCCACCCTCCAGATTAGATAGGTAAACTTATTTGACAATGCTGAATTTTTGGTGTATACAGACTTTTAGGTGAGATTCATCTTAGGAGTTGGGGACCATATATGGGCGCTGAGAGCACAATTCTATATTCAAAACCTATCCACACGCCTATGCCGTTGTTCTCAGGTGGCTGCGGCTTCATCCTTCCACGATGAAGGTCAGGGGTCAAATCTGTCCGCAGCACACGTAGTTGTCTGCTTCTCCCATTGCATCATGGGTCATACCAAGTGTAACATTATTGGTAAACAAATGTCTGTGACTTGTTTATTTTATTTTATTTTTGATAAAAGAAGAGTTTATGAATCGTAGTTGTCAAACAATCTTACTATTACTGTATGTCTTAACACTGGGAACCTACAACATCACTGAAGAAAATTTTAATTTTGAGTATAACCCAGCTTAAATGAAATGAGTCATGGCTCCTTACCTTCCCCTCCCCCTCCAAAAAAAAAAAAAAATCACAAAGTTATATATTGCAAGATCAGGATCAAAACTGTTAATCATTAATCAGCAAAACTTAGACTGAAGCATTAGGGCACAGGGTGACACGTGGGTAAAAAGTGAACCATCACAAAAATTGAATCATTGCTGATGTTTTACTCTTTTTCTAACCACGTGTCACCTAGTACCCCTGTTGCTTCAGTCTGGCTATACAGTAAAAGGGCTACTGGAAATCCACTTTAATTAATCAGGGGCTTATTACAGAAAGAACCTATGGACTTTTCCACAAAACGGATAAGCCCGAAGGCCAGGGAATGGAGCATATATTTAAAAAAGAAAAAAGGAGAATAGTAATAATTTTAGTGGAAATGGAGTTCAGCTGTCTTCCTAGCATTCATATGAGTGGAAGACTTAGACGGTCCAAAGTAATGGCTATGGTCAAAATACTTGTGGTCATAAAACATAGTATTCTGCACGCTAGTTCTTTATTTGTTTTTTTATGGAAGGGGTATCTTGGTGTTGATGGGTCACAAGATCACCTGAAGGGACACCACATGTCTCATGTTTAAAGGATCGGGATCCTGTTAAAGATGGATCTTAATTAGTAGCAGGGTGTAGTACTGTTTTTGTGGCTTCGAAATAGGCACTGCCAGCTAATTGTCCAAATTTTTTTGGGGGTGTCTTTGAGATTTTACTTTTATAGTTTGCTTGCATAAAAATGCTTTGGATTTGATGTGACCCTTAGTGAACTAAGATAAGACTGACATTAGGGATTGACACATCAGTGCCAAAAAAGTGAATTACACTCTTTGGGAAATGCTTTTCACTTTTTAGCATTGATGTGTTGGCTCCTGATGTTATTCTTACCTTCGGCTGATCTGAGGTGTTCCTACCAAATCCTCATGGATATAAAAGGGTTAGAACCCTAGTTTTACAAAAAGTTGGGGGATGACTTCTGTAAGCAATTTTCCATCTTTTCCCATTGGTGTGAATCTATGGACGTAAGCAAATCTCACCGAACCATGTAAATTAATCTGTTTTGTGTGATTGTATCTTCTTGGGTGTTTTTTCTTTTCGGTGCATTTCCTTTATACATCCACCATTGAATAGGTTTCACTAACAAATTGCCCATGCAAAACTAAAATTGATCAGATGATTCTTTACCATCTCGCTTATGCACTTATTTTTATTTGAAATTTTGTCTAGCATTAATAAATTTATTTTCTCTTCGTATGAATGTATAAAAAAATAAAATGGTTTGAATCATGAAAAGATCATGTCAATCAAATCCAACAATCGACATGATATTGATAAAAGGAGTCTTGGTAAAAATAGCTTTGTAAAGGATGGTATTCAAGTAGAGGTTCTGAGTTTGAAGGACACCCTTTTTGGACCACTTGTACGGGAGTAAAAATCTCGATTTACTTGGCGTGTGGGAGAGGCTAGGAGTCCACATGCACCGAGGACATAATCAAGTGTTCTAAGAGGCCTAGACATCTTGGTAATCAAATAAAAAAATAAAAAAAAAGATGGTAGATAAGTGTTAAATATAATTTTGTAGTGAGTTCAGTATTACATGTTCACATAAATATATATGTGCTATAAACAATAACAATACAAGTTGTCTAATTCTCAAATAATACAGTCACGATTATAATCATAAAATCTAAACAATTTATAACAATATATAAACATGATATTTAACTGAATAAATACTAAAATATAAAATCAACCAAATAAAATATAATTCATAACTGGATAATGCCGTCAAACTCAAATGAACACACATATACCAATAAATTTGCAATTAAAAGATTTGATGGTGTCGCTTATAGTACTTCACTATCCTTAAAGGGAATTCATCAGCCTCTCTCAAGGCATTGGCCTAATTCGACTTCCACCTCTAGGGAATTTACCAACGATTCATCTTGTTTTGTACAACAAATGAGCATATACTCAAACGATTTTGACGACAATCCTCTTGGTGTGTAGATTGTAAAACTCTAAAATATTAAAGACGAAACTATGAAGAACAAAGAAATTGTTGTTTCTCTTCTCTAGAAAACCTTTTTTCTAGTCTACGTGAGTGTATATCCCACTTGTATCGCCCAAAACCAAAGAGAAAAACCAGCATGTATGTGAGGGAAATCCCCACCTCACAACCAAAGTCTAACAAACATTTTTTTGTTGCTATATTATGTTAGAATATTCATAATGCCTTATTAAAGGCCAATAAATATAACAAATATTTAATACTGTAACTTATTCATATTTAATATGAGATTTAGTTTTGAATCTCATAATATTTATTAAGAGAAAACCTAAACCGTAAGACCTTTATGCTTCCCATTTGGGTTGCACCAAAAAAGGCAGGAAAATAAATTACAATACACCTTTAGTGAAATGTACACATTCATAAAAGATTCAGTTTTGAATTTTTAAAACATACTAAATATAACAATCCCCCTACAAGATTTAAAATTGAATCATATAAAAATCAAGTGTAAAATCACTTCAAAACACACTCAAGCTAAATATGTCAAATATATAAAAACACATAAAAAGTGTAAAAATGTAAAATACACACAAATCATCAAAAGTCATCTACACACTATGAATTAATCCACAGATAGAAGCCTGATAAACCTCGAGTCTGTGAACCAGACTCCGCTACTATGAATTAATTGAGAATGTTATCAACATCTCTCACCCACAATCACCATCATTCTATCGGGTTAGCACATTTTTGGCCATGCATCATACTTGGATGTTCATGAACACTCTAGAGAACCAACCCAAACTCTTATAGGACACCTTAACATTCAAGTAAGTGAATCCATCAAGTGTGTACTATAAATAAACAAGCCACTATATAGGCTATAAATTCATTAAAAGTATAAATAATACCCATCCTTATATATTGTAGTAAGCACTATCTGCATCATAGGGAATGTCACAATGATAATGCAAAGCTTCTTGCCTAATGACTTATTATTTCCTATATGAACCCTCTTCATAGGATCGCCAATCACATAGGTTGTGTTATCATCACCATTGACTCTTGAACAAAGCTTTAGCCCATCCCCCTCAATGTTCATCCACTAATCATCTAGTCAATGGCATAGTCAAAAGGTATGTTGTACATCTACCTAACTCCGTGCAAGGATATAACGCTATCCAATACAAGTTGTCCCACATTGCTTAAGCATTTGCAACTTGATTTTTTACAGTGTAATAATCCTATTACTGTATAGGTTTTGCTACAAATGAACAACTCCCAACAAATTCTTAAGCTATTTAGCTTTCATTAAGCCATTTGGCTTCATAAGTTACCTTCTCTAAGTCAATAAACTATACCTCCATAGTTAACATATGTCGTTGTACACATTGCTTTGTTCATTTTCGAAAATCTCTTAACCTGTTTGAGTAACATATAAATACTTGTGGAACTTATCAACATTACAGTACTCTTTAATACTATTGGTATACCAATATAATAATTATGTTAATTAGTAGTTCTCAAATATTTTAAACTTACATTGTTGTGGTCCAATACTTTTTATCTTTTATCCTTATTTTAATTAATTAACTTAAAGGCTCTCTCAGGTATAACTTTGTCCCATATATTTTAACTGCCTCATTCCATTTTATCTTTTAACCATCATGTTTCAACATTTCTTCATTTCATTATTAATAGGTAACAATTTTATTTGTTATGTAGCATTTTAGGAACAATGGTACACTATCTTTACTACACAAGTTAAAGGCTTCTTGCTTCTTTAATGCTTTTTCTAAAGCATTCACTTTGCACTTCACTTATTAGTGAATATTTTCTTGAAATTTTTCTAAGATTTTAGTAGATCTTATTACAAAGTCTTTATCACTTTAGAGCTTCACACTACTATTACAGTTCATATATGGTCTGGAATAATATCTCCAAGATTTTACAAAAAAATGGCTTCAAGTTAGAGTAAATTTATGAGATTCCACTCAACACTTATTGGATGCATTGTATCATGACTTTTATTTAAGTCATTTCTCAGTTTAGTCATTGACTAATATTATATAGTCAGTGATAATTTTATTCTTATATTTTAGTTTAATTGTTCACAACTCAATAACTAAAACAAGAAAATCGCATGTCTTGCACTTTTCTTCACATAAAGTTTAATAGTTTTCTCACTAATTCACATTGATATAATTTAAATAAATTAGACAACCATAGTCTTACACAATATGTCCATATGTTTTATAGGCCGACATTACATGTAACACCCAGCATCCACTTTTGGTAAGTTTTAGAGACTTGAACCCAACATTATGTGTCTATAAGTGGTACACTTAGTGTATGAGCAAGAGGACTAGCCTCAATGCTCTTGAAACTTGAACATGGCTTAGAATTGGTTAAGAAAGACTAGACCCCATTTGGAGTGGGTTTGAAAACCCAAATAACTAAAAATCCCAAAACTAGACTATCAAGTTTGATCTCTGAATGGAAGATCGATCTTGACCAAGATTGATCATAACTTTAATCATGAGCTATGGGTTTTTCCCAAAAGGGTGGTCTCTACCTGTGATCGATCTCCACTTTGATCTTGGAAATCTAGAATACCAATATCAAAGTCACGATTAATCACCACCAAAATCGATCTCTACATCCAAGATTGATCTTTCTTGGGAAAAAGTGAATTTTGGGATTTGTGTCAGCACGTGATTTCACCCTAAATGAGTGTAGGACACTTGTGATCACTCAAAACCCTATTTTTGCCCCCATTTAGGGTTTGAAACACTATAAAGAAGAAAATATAGAAATAAGAGAAGGTTTTGGAAGAAAAGGAAAGACGTCCCCCCAAATTTAGCTCAGGTAAGCCATGGAGGCTCTTACCATGAGAGAATATCCCTTTTTTTTTTGTATTTTCTCTTATTCTTTCACTAAATCTTGTTTATTTTAGCGCTCTACACCATATGCTTGTTGTAGAATAGAGTTTGGAGGACTTGGAGAAGAGGAAACAAAGAGGGAAACAAGTTTTGGAAGGGAAACAATATGGAGATCGATCTTGGTCAATAACGATCTTCCCTTTGAAAATCAACATTGACAGTCCAGTTTTTGCCTTTTTAGTTCTTTAGGTTTCCAAACCCAATCCAAATGGGGCCTAGCCCTTTGTAATCATTTTTATAACATGTTTAGGTCTCAAGAGCACCTAAGTTAGCCCTCTTGCTCACATACACAAAACGTGCCATTTATAGATACAGTGTTGGGTTCGGATCTCTAAGACTTACCAAAAGTGGATGCAGATTGTCACAGGTATTACTACAAATGTTTTTTTTATTATTTGGAATGATACAATTTCTAAACTTGAAGTTTTGTTTTCTCAATTGACATTTATTTCTTGTCTAGTTTAAGTGACCCTAAAATCACTTAGCTCGTTAAATTTTGAAATCATAATATATTCTAGTAAAATTTATTTGCCAAGTTAAATCATTAATCATAATTATTGAATTTTTTAATTAATTCTTAGGAACATTAGCAAAAATCACTTTTGTTGTCAGATTGTGCAGAGTCATCCTCTAAGCATTTTTCCTCACATTTTCCTAATTCAACAATCTTAAAATTTGAATTCAAAGTCATAACAAATGTGATCCTTCGTATAATAACCAGAAATAGAAAGTTATTAAATCTCTATAAGTCTTTTTCCAATAGTCTACTTTTGTATAGAGTATACTACCATTCACTTTAGATTATTTATTTATTTATATATAACTCAAAATTCTGAGAATGAAACATTTAATATTATTTAGTACACATTAGGCTATTCCTTTTTGGAATTAACTAAAGGCTGATATTAGAACCATATATTAAAAAAATTATTTTTAAATTTGAACCTTAATATAGATTTTTAGACATAGGATATTTTTTTCTCTCAAATTTCTTATGGATCACCCTTATTGGTTTAAACGGATTGCACTATATAAATCCATACAAACTTGGGTTTATGATTGAAAACCCAAAAATTCTCTAATTTTCTTAGTGTAATTCCCGCAATTTTGTTCAAAATATAATTTAATTATTTTTTTAATAGTTCGTGTGGATTATTTAAAAATATATATTTTTGTAAAGATCTCATTTTAGTCTATACTGAGTTTACTTTTTTGAATTCGTACAGATTCGGGTCTGCACCCAGTTTCCTAAAAATAGGGTGTCACAATCTTTGTTTTCTTACTGTTCTTTCTTAGTATTTTATCATTTTTTTAATTCGACGTTATTTAACCTCATAAAATATGTATTTATTTGTGTAAATGATTTTATTGAAATCACTACCAAACACTTTGACTTCTCAAATCAGAAACATAACCATATGGAATCCGCTTTGAGATTGTTAAATATATGTAATGAGTTCAGTGTCACATGTTCACAAAAATATTTATGGGTTACAAATTACAACAATACAGGTTGTCTAATTTCAAACAATCAGCCATGATTATAATAATAAAATCTAAAAAACTCATAACAACATATAAACATGATATTCAACCAAATAAAATATAATACATACCCGCCCATACTTAGGAATCTATGATTAAAAGATTTGTTGGTGTCATTCATGGTACTCCATTACCATTAATTAAAGTGGCTTTGCTGGGCTCTCTCAATACAGCGGCCTGATTCAGCATCCACATCCAGGGAATACATCGACTCGCATAACAAATGAGTCTACACTTGAATGAAATTGACAATCCTCTTAGTGTACAGATTGTCAAATTCTAAAATATCAAAGAAGAAACTATGAAGTACAAAGATTCTGTTGTCTCTCCTCTGAAAAACCTTTTTATGGTCTACATGAGTGTATATCACCCAAAACCAAAGAGAAAAACCAACAAATATGTGAGGGAAATCCTCACCTTACGATCAACATCCAACAACCCTTTTTTTTGGTTGCTATATCACACTAGAATCTTCATAATGCCATATTAAAGGTCAATAAATATAGTAAATATTTAATATTATAACTTATTCATACTTAATATGAAATTCTGTTTTGAAATCTCATAATAGCTATTAAGAGAAAACCCAAAATGTATGACTTTTGTGCTTCCCATTTGTGTTGCACCAAAAAATGCAGGAAAATAAATTACAATACAGCCTTAGTGAAACATACACATGTATGAAAGATCCAGTTTTGAATTTTTTTTTTTGGTAAATCATTTTTGAATATTTAAAACCTACTAAATAGAACAAGAAATATATGTGTGTTTGTCAAATTGTCTCTTCTTATAGATGGTGTCACGGGCTAGAATTGTGCTAGCATTATGTGTACCCAGTAAGATATTGGAAGTAGTAGAGTTGATTATTTGCCCAAGTAATTTTTTAGGTGGGACCCTTTTAATGGTGGGTCTTTATCCTTTAAAGGAAAGACACATGGCAAATTATAGGGGCCAAAGGTGTTCAACCAGTCTTGTGGGCACAAATCCAATATATTGCCTTTTTGAAAAGTTGATTGATCTTTTTCCAATGGGACTGGCTAACAACATAACAAGTCATTTGATTGTATTAAAACTATATAGTTGTAGGGTGTGAGATTAATCAATGAAACTATAGAGGAGAGAGACAACCCCGTTAGATCTATTTGAAGCACCTCAAGCAACGAATGTCGGCTGCACTTATTTAAGCTACGGTGAGGATTTGAGTCAAAAAAAGAGATACTGAGGTGAAAAATGCTACGTTGGGAGATGTACAAAGTGACTTAGGAGAAGATGAAATTCCCATCCTCCCATGTGTTATATAAGACATGTCCCTTAGAAAATAGGCAACCAGTGAAACCATGGTATTGAAACTCCCAAAGTATAAAAAAGACCAAAATTTTTTTTTTTTTTTCTGTAAAAAAAAACATTTAATTTTCTAATAATTTTTGGTAAATAAAATATATACATATATATAATTAAACTAGAAAACATGACATTGATCTTCCTAAATGGATTTCAAAATCCATGTAGGAGGATAAAGAAAAGAAAATTAGCACTTGTAAGACATGAAACTATAACATGACTACATGAGCCAAATTGTTTGCTTACTGTCTATAAACATGGTGATATGAAATAGAATTAAAGTAAAAAAAAAAAAAAAAAAAAGATATATGTAAACAACCCCTGATAGGGACTCAATCTCCACGGAATACTTGATGGGTTCTACTGAAAATATTTAATAATAGCCTGAGCATCACCTTCTAACAAATGCGTTTAAGACCTAGATTTTTTGCTTACAGAATCCCATATTCGGCAGCATGAGCTTCTGCCATTTCAAGAGCAGAAACCGATAATTTATGGTGACAAGCAGTAATGAAAATTTCATAAGAATCCCTAATAATAACGCTAGCGGAAGAGTTTGGAGATTTGAAAGCACTATCGAAATTTATTTTATAGGTCCTGAGGAGGGGAGGCTTCCAAAGGGATTCAGAGCTTGAGCCTGAAGGATTCGTTTGCTAACTTTCCATATGAACCAACACCTATAGCATATTGTTTGAGCAAGACAAGAACTATTTGTAGTTAGGAGTAGACTTTTCAAAAACAATCTTATTTCTGTCATTCCAAATAAACCAACAAAGAATAGCATTATTTTAAAAAAAGAAAATATGGTCTTGCTTAGAGGTCTCAGGAAGATCTAGCCAATATTTAATCCACTCATAGAAAGAAGGGTGCAAGAAATATGAAATTTTTATTAAATATTTGAGATCATAACCGAAGTTTGTGAAACCAAGGACAAGATACTAAACAATGAAGAGTTTCTTCTTGGTGGGAAAGACATCTTGTTCAAAAACTACATTGGCTTAGAGTTTTATTGAGAAGGTTTACTCTAGTAGGCAGAATATTTTTACAAGCATTCCACATGAAAGTTTTTTGGAAGGAATATGAAGACCCTAAAACCTACTCCAAGTATCATTTTATTTTTTTAGATTGTTTTGGTTTAGAGGTGGGGATTGATAAGGCAAAAGTTGATATGACAATTGTCATACTAAATTTTGGGTCATACTTGTTAGGGTTTCAGCCCTTTTTCTTTGAAGCAAATATAAACAAAACTTGACTAGTATAGGTGGTACAACAAATCCACAGGCTTTAAAGGATTTCATAGCCCAAAAAGAGGAACCTGAACCGAGACCTTAAGTGGATAGAGGACTCAGTAGGGTTCTCTGAGAAACACCCAAGCATGATGCCCCCTCAGCCTAACCGATCAGGGAAATAGGCTTGACCGGTCTCCAAGTTCTTAACCAATAGTGGTCAAGGAGCAAGATGTCCCTTGAACTTCGTTTTTCGCATCTATGGCTCGTATTACTTATCTTTTTTGAAAGATTCTAATCCTATGATGGAGAGTGGTCCTCGACCATTGTAAGAGAAAAGCTTTGCTCTTTAGGGCAACACCTTAAGCATTTTAGAGAATGTTAGAACTTTTGCCAAAAGTGAGCCTCTATTGTTGAGAAACCTCTCTCCCTCGTTGTTTTGAGCTTTCAAGGACAACTACATCACTGAAATCACTATCTAGCTCACTCTCCTACTCTCTCAATCTTACAACCTAAGAGGTGAGATACTTTTGGGTTGTCCCTAGAGGAAACCCCTGCTTGGCTAAGTTCAAGGAGCTCAAGAATCAAGGCTTGAAGCATTGTGGGTGTACTAAGGCATTCTAACTCATTAAGGAGCACTACCACTTAGTAAGAATAACAATATCAACCATCTTGTGGTAATCTTTGCTTACTCTTTGCATGCATTTGCATTCATATTTATATTGTTTTGCTTCCATCGGAGACACCGGAAGCTTGACTACACTCTTCGGATATTACGCCCCCGAACCCGAACTTGGATCTTGTCCGTATGTGCCTTGGATTCAGAATCATGACATTGGCATTCGATATGTAATCTATAACATACATCCATATAATAGTAACTTTATAAAATATTACATTCAATAACATGCGGAAGCGTGAAAACATATGCTCATGCCTTACCTTAAACATAAGTCTTTCATCACTTAAACCATACTCTTGACTCAATACCCTTACATTTAGTGGAAGCATAACTTATTTGTAACGTGTAATCATAGTCATTTCATTCAAAATATAAAGTGCAACAAAAATATCAACCCATCTACTCAATATAAAGTGACTATGAGCATAACATGAAAGTTCCCACAATTACATAATATCCAATAAAATCTACCAAAATAGTTCTAATTCTAATACATTTGATCCAAAGTAAAGACTTTATTACATTCATCTGGATAAAAGTAATAAAGTCTCAAAATTAACAATCATCATCCCATCTATCATGAATCACCTCCATGCATCATCTGCCCATCATGTATCATCATAACTTGTAGTTTGACAAGCTCAACAAGTACAAATGCAAACCAAGTCCAAGTGATAAAGGATAAGGCTTACACAAAGGCTTCTCTTACATAACATAAGCACGGGTAACAATATGGGCTCAAACAATAGAAAACAATAACATATAAGTTCATGGGTACAATCAACTAAACCACAATAAACATAATCGATGTCATAGACAATAAAATGGTACATATCACAATGTATTAATAAGTGTAGCATTATTCATTTTTGAAATTAGTTAATATATCACTTTTTTATAATCATATTAATACTTCTATCAATAATTAGCTCCTTTATCATTAGAATTCAAATACATTCATATCACATGATTCATTTACGTATAGACTTGATCAATTGTTTTATTCGTTAGTTCATATCATTTGTTAAGAGATTTCGAATATTCAATCATTATTCTCCATTGTAGTAACCCAATGGGAGGTCCCAAAACTGTATTCAATAAGGTTCAATATGAAGATAAGACATAAATCAACTCAATATCAATAGCATCTATTGTAGTGACCCAGTAGTAGGTCCCAAAATGATATTCAAAGGTTCAATAGTTTAAAATTCAATATAGTTCTCCCCTGTTTTGACTCAAGGTTAGGTTCCTCCCTTGTTTAGTCC
>JAOXJP010150165.1:929-13132 GCA_025762735.1 Platanus orientalis | reverse complement strand
ATGCTGATGTGTCCACCCCTGACATGGAGCAGTGATGACCGTTTGTTAAGGGAAGCGTTCATAAACCGATCCCCCCCCTGCCCGTGGGACAAATACAGTGGACGAGACTATGAGCTCCCCTTCTTAGGGGGAGCAAATCCTATGTGATCACACCACAGGATGACACGTGGGATTTTATCAGTGAAAAGTATTTACAGTGTTTAATTCAAAAAAATGCCCAGAAAGAGCAGCCAAAATTCAAAAACACATCACATGTCACTCTGTGATGAACATCACACTGGTCACACCAATTTTAGTCACAGATGATTTGTCTCCCCCTCTCAGGTGGCAAGCCTTGGAGCTTGAACGGACAAAATTAATGTGACGCCGTTGTTTCTTCCTGAAACAGTGTATTGGGATGGGAGCAATTGCGAGAGATTGAAATGGAATGATCGCAGCATCAAATCCTCACCTTTTTATGAATAATTATTTAGTTAAAGCTGTTGCTTTATTTTTTTGGCATCGAAAGGGATATCTATTTAGGTTTCACTGTAGCGACACTGAAGCACCAGGGGCGCCAAATGACACGTGGTCGGAAAAAGTGAAAAATACCCATAGTGATGCTAGACTATTTCTGTCTGTAAATCTTTTGGGCAGGCGGTCTTTTAGAATCCAATCTACCAATGTATGTAGAAGCTCATAATCTAATTATGGCATTTGTGTTTCTCTGGCAGGTGTTGGTCCGTTCTATGTATGTAAGAGCTCTTACCTAGTTTGGATCCTCTCCTATAGAGTTGCAAGTTATCTGAAAAATATCTTTGTTTCTGTTCACATTTAATCCAAAATAAGTTAATCCAGTCTATTTATTAAAATATATGTTTATATCGAATAGGATACAGATATATATCAATCCATTCCATTTCGTTAAATATCCATTTCGTTTAAATATAACAATATATAAAATATAGATAATAGACTGTTAGATTTAAAACTAATCCAATAACCTAATAACTAAAACCCTAAAAATATATAAATTCTTTATTTCATAATTGTTCTCTATCGGTCTATGGCGTCACCTATAGGTATTACCACAACTAAGTTGCAGTAGCGAAAGTTCACACCCACCATATAGGAGAAGAAATGGTGTTTTGCTCCATCCGACATTGTTGTTAGGCCATACTATATCATAGATTTTGGCGAGGATAGACATGGGTTAAGGAAAACCGCACTAGTGATGAAAACAACATCTATGCAATTATCTATTTTTTCTAAATATCCAAAATCTGAATTATTCAAGCCGTTAAGATATGGATATATAGTTTTATAATATCCTTTAGATATAAGATAAGTTTTATGGATATAGATATATTTATATCCATTTCCGAATCCGATCCATTTGCTGCCTTACTCTCCTGTCTTTAAAGTCCTCTCTATCATCCTGTTAGGGGTTAAAGTTTATTGTAGACGTGTTTTAAGTCAGACTTACTTTGACACAATTAATAAATGGATTAGTTTCTTGACATGACACAAATCCAACCAGCCAACACAAATTACCACCCATACATCCTATGTCTGTGATTTTTCCCCATAAAATAGGTTCCACAAACCTACTCTAAAATAACCAAAATATCTTATGTTATGCATCATGTTCCGACCTTAACGGATCTTTAGTAGACAGACTGGAAAAAATCACGAGCACAGTGATACCAGACGATAGGCACGATTTCAAGAGTAAGAGAGGATCCTGAGTATTCCTTATCCCCAGCCCCTCCTTATTACCGTTTTGTCACACACCCTAACACCGTGTGTTTTGACCACAGACAAGCAAGGAGCGCTACACCAATTGAAGTAAGTCATTTGAAATCTTAACTAGGTTATGGCTCGAAAGTTTCTTCGCATTGGACTGGGCCACCAACCTTATTGATTAGAGTCATGCACCCAAGCGACCACTCGTATCCATGCCTTCTTGGTGATTCCAATCCAAGCAGTCGCCAGCTTGATAGTAATAATCTCCTGTTGACATGTATTATATGCTTTTTCCACCATAAATTTCTGGGTGACCTGACCTTCTATGCCATCCACGTGTTGTCAATCAATTCATAGACAAGGGGTATTCTCGTCATTCAATTGGATCCATATCCCCCGCATCTAGCCCGGATTCCATGCTTGCAAGTTGTGCACATGGACCAGGGGGCTGACGCATCAGCACCAAAAAGTGACTTCTTTGTGGCACTGATGTGTCTGCCCCTGGTTCATGCTCATAATTTGCGCACCTCTGTTGTGCACACGAAATCCAGGAGGCCCTGTATCACTCTTACTGTGTTCCACATGCTCCACAAGACACAAGGGGGTGGGGCCCTACACTTTTTGCGTGGGGGCCCACCCCTTGTCTCTTGTGGAACTTCTGGTAGTTTAGTATCTTTAACTTAAATTATCGTGACCCGCGCGCCCCGCCAAAACCTAACCCTCTCGTGACGTCTCTCCCGAGTGTTACGTGACTCTGTGACTCTCACCATTATTTCATCCTACTTGATCCTGACGACTTTGACAACAAAAGAAAAATTCCCGGCGTCCGTCCATACCACTACGCCAAGAGTGTTTTACTTAAATGTAACACTAACTATTCTAATCTATCTTGACCTTTCTTTTTTTAGAGTCTATTTTGGCATTTTTAAAACGGAGAATGATTGTCTGTGTTGACACAAGCCTATGTAAGCATGCCATTGATTGACACATGGTGAATTTTTTAATTTGATATCTTTTTTTAACGCCTGAACACTTTTTTGAATCCCTAACACAACATGTGTCAGCTTATAATTCACCATAAGACTACACTATAGACACTTTCATCACAGAACTTTTTCTTTCTTTTGGAACACTACCCTCGTCATGGTTCATAGAAAGACGTAAGTCTACAAAAATAGCATTACACAAATTTTATGACGTCACATAATATGTAAGTCTCATAAGAGCCCAAGCTTGAAAGGGGCTGTGATTTAGTTTAAAAAAACTAGGTCCCCTACAAAATTCAAGTTTAGGATGGGCCCAGTTAAGGCCCAACCTAACATCCCTGCAAAATTCAAGAACGTCCAAGGTATAAGCCAATTTTCGATCGGGCTTGATAAATACAGTGTCACATCAATATTCCCCTTCCCCCCTTTTCTTGTTGGTAAACTAGCATTTAAGAGCTTCCAAGCTTACAGGCACATGGAGCAACAATTAGGTGTTCTCTCTCCAATAGATAGTTGGTAATATTGACAATCAAAGATGGTACCTTACCAAGTTGCTAAACTATTTAGGACCCAATTAAATTGCATGCGAACTACGACGGTGAAAATTGTATCCTGAGAATCCATCCATATATGATAATTACCGTATGTAACGCCAAATTAAAGATTTATCCTGAATTTTGGAACTAACGTTGGACCAATTGTCCCAATTCAATATGCATTAAAATTTGAATTGAATGGGTAAATCATTAATGAATGAGCCAAATGTCTCAACAATTGAAGTTTAGTTAAATTAGATATTCAGTTTCCAACTTTTTTTTATGCATCACCTAACATCGCCGGTGTATGTATTTATAAAGGAGGACGTTTGCATCAAGTGTACCACAAACATAAGACCTTACCCAAAGTATATAAACATGACTCCTGAAAATTTGTTGTTTATACCTTATACTAGGGCGTTGCAGATATCGGCTAAAAAAAAAAAGGCGAAACACAAAATGTGTTTGGCCCACAAATAGTTGCTTGCCAAAAAAAAAAATTTTGATTTCTCAAGTTGGATTGTAAAATTATCAGATAAATGTAAAGTCAGCATGTATAGAAGTTGTTATATTGGTCCAATGAAATACGGTTATAAACAAACCAAAATATAGAGTAGATCTACATAACTCAGTATTTGATCTGTTAAGATTAATTAGAAATTCATATCCCCTATCCAAAAAAAGAAATTAAATAAATCGTTTCCATTTATGTATCTGGTATTTTAAAACATGATCCATTCTTGTACGGATATGAATATCTGATTATAGAAACAACTTCTCATTTGTTTCAATATTACAATATACCTAATAAATCTAATATCAACAGAACTGGATCACTATAAAATCTTATTTGGTCTGATTATAGTCAAGTATATATTAAACAGACTGTATTTAATCCGAGTAGATCCACTTTAATTGGCAGGAAGAAAATGTTCTGTCCAGGATTTGGAATGAAACTTGGAAAAAAATAGGTGGGAATTTGAAAATTCCTCTAAGCCCACCCATTTTCTTCCCATGTTGTCCCTTGATATCCAACACACCAAATCCTGGATAGAACATTTGCTCCCTAATCGATATATTCACCTTAAATGGACTTCTCTTCATTTTGCCCCTCATTGGATCACCACCCTTATTGCTGTGAAAAAAGAAAGAAAGCAAACCTACGGTATGGTTTGAGTTTTTGCCAACCTATTTTTTGTTACGTGATAGCTCGAGCAAGATACTTAAAGAAAATTTGTTTAAACTGATCTTTTCCTAAATTTATAGACTAAGGCTGTGTTAGTTTAGAGGTAATTGTTCTTAATAAAAACAGACTAGATAATCATAGAAATATGTGCAAAGTAAAACATAGAAAAGTCATAATTTTTTGAGGGAGGATTGTGTCCGTTCCCCTTGCTCCCCTTAAAAACGCTAACCTCCACTTTGTGTCAAGGGGTGGACACATCAGCACCAAAAAGTGATTTACACTTTTTTTTAGGGGGCATATATCACTTTTCGGCGCTGATGTGTCTGTCCCATGATGCAAAGCAGATGCAAATGGGAGTGGACACAATCCTTTTGTAATTTCTGTACCCATAAATGTCAGATTGTAAACAAAAAAACAACATAATTAGAAAAGTTACCTTTCACTTTACTTTTTCACACTTTAGTTTCATTTGACATAAAAATGCAGTAAAGAGAATATTTGCAAAAACTAGTAAAGTTTAATTTCTCAATGCGGGCTTACTTAGTAGTTTTTTCACCTTGTAACACGTAATAGGCAAACAAATTTGAAAAAAGTGCAGAAAACCATTCACTTTCCCACACTTTCACGTACCTTTACCTCTAAATAGACAGCCTAAAAAATTTGGTAAAGAGTAGATGACTAATAAGATGGAAAATGGAGGATATAATTGCATTGTATTAAAGTTTAAAAAGGGTATTTTGATATTTTTGAGAATATGCATCCGAAATATTTTGTTTAAGATTCTGGTGTAAAGACTTCAGACCTTTTAGGGGCCTTTGCAGAATCTGTGGTCCATAGTAACCAGACAGCAACTGTAAATAGATGCCACCAAAAACCGCACTAAAACCCTTCTCTCTCTCTGGTGACGACGTTCTATTCACAGGTGAAGAAAAAGAAGATCTGGCGAGAAGAGCTAGTCTCCTTCCTTGTACCAGAGGTAGCAAAGAATTTTTAATTTAAAACGGTTCTTTTATGATTTTCCATGTCTTTGTTAGCTGTTTTGGCCTAGATGGATCTTCTTGTCATGTATTAATGGCTTCTCTGGTAAACTTTGTTTTATCTCTTCTCTTTTTGTCCTTATGGTTGCCAGCATTTTGCATGTTTCAAGTGATTTAGCAATGGGCAGCTTTTATGTTCTTTTCCGTTGTAAATGTGGAGGTGTTTGGTTGACTTTGTTTTGATTTTTTTTAAAGATTCTATTGGTGTTTGGATTTTTTTTAGGGATATTTTTTTGTTTGTTCCTTTGTTTTTTCTTGAGATTCATTTTTTTTTTTTGGGTCCAAAATATTGTTTTCTAGAACTGGAATTGGCTAATAGGATTTTAGATCTTCTTCTTTGATTTAGAAATTTTGACTGGATCAAGAGGAATCATTCTTTATTCTCCCTTTTTTTTTTTGGGAGGGTGGGGCATGCCTAAGATCACAGTTAAAGATTATTTTTAGAATTTTATTGAATTTCCTTCAGGGATTTGTTTAATTTCGACTTTTACATTTTGGGGTTATCTCCAATTTATTGAATCTTTAGACTGTCAAGTGCCCCTTTTTTTTTAACAAGAAAAATATTTCAGAAGCTTTTTTTTTGTGAAATTTTTTCACTATCCTGAGTTTTAAATTATGGCATGAAAATATGATGGGATCGTCATTTGGCTCGTGCAGGATTATGATCTGGGGCCTGTAGAATTAACAGGATGTTTACAAGTGATTATCTCCCACACTCCTTGATAGCCTGAAAGGATACCAAGCCAACTATGGTTTGTACTGCTGATGATATATTGGGCTGGAGGGATTTTCCTAAAGGCCTCAGGGTTCTTCTCCTCGATGAAGACACTAACTCGGTTGCTGAGATTAAATCAAAACTTGAAAATATGGATTACATTGGTTAGACACCTTCAAATTCCCATTTTGTTCTTAGCTTTAGATTATAAATCTCAATTGTCTGAGAAATCAATGTTTCTCCCTTTTTCCTACCTAATTTCGCTTCCCACTTTTGGCTCATGCCTCTTTCAATCTCCACAGCTTTAGATAGTTTATATTTGATTCTTTTAGAAGACATGTTCGGAGTTTTAGTTAATATGTATACCTTAGAGTTGAATGTGGCCGTGTGAACTTAAATTTGGATCTCTTTCTAGTAATGCTCAAAGTATCTGTAGTTAGATTTTTGGCATAAAGATTGAAAAAATCAATGATAATTATCAATTTTGACAACACATAATTTTTCAGCTATTAGGAAAAAAATTCTTCTCCCCACCCCTCCCAAAAAAGGTTGCTGGATACCCCAATTTGAAATTATTACCTTTGATCTATCTAGTATTCATTCTGTCGGAGACTATAGTTTCCAATTACATAAAAAGATGAAATTGTTGGAAAAGGGAAGTAAGCCATGAGATTATGACTTCTTAGGGAGTAAAACTCAGCATTGTGTGTTTCTAATATTCTTAGTTTCTTTCTATCATCCATTAACTAGTTTCTTTCTTCCAACTTTTTTCTTTTTGCCTTCTTATCTATCTAGACATTAAACTTCCCCCATGATTAATATCTGTTAGTCTCATGAGATGTAAATCAAATCGATTCACTTAATGTGAGTTGGGGGAAGAAGTGTTTCTTTTCCTTTCCCATCCCAATCCCTTTCTTTATGGTAACATCATGCCTATTGCTTGCAGTTTCTACATTCTGCAATGAGAATGAAGCATTGGCAGCAATTTCAAACAAACCCAAGAGCTTCCATGTCGCCATAGTAGAGGTAGAGATATTTAATTGAAACCCGCTCTAATATGTCTGGACTTCGGTTTATGTGCATAATTCAAACACCTATACTTAATTACATTAGTTTTTGTATTACTCCCATGTACGTGCCTAATACCTATCGTGGAGTGTCTCTATGGATACAGGTGAATACAGGCAATAGACATGGGAGTTACCGGTTTCTTGAGACTGCCATTGACATACCCATTGTCAGTAAGTGTGTTCACCTCTCCTAGCCATTCCAATTTGCACATTAAATTTTTATCATTTTCTTTTGTTTTAACTTTTACCATGGTATTCTGGTTATGGTAGAGTTGGCACAATCTTATTTTGTCTTTATATTTTAGCCATCTATTATGTTTTGTCTGATTCTGGTTTTATGTTCTTTACAGCTTTATCTTGAACCTTCCCTCAAAAATGTTTTGTGTTGGCAATGACCACATGACAAAAAGCAAAGAAAAAAGAGATCCTTTTATTGTGGCAATTTGTTCTATTGTCTATTTCAAACTTTCTACCACTACTTTGAAGTCAGTTTGAAAAATGGAAACACTAATATGATTATTAACATGAGAATGAGAGAAAATGCAAAGAAATTAAAAATAAAAATAAAAAATTTTCATCTCTTTATGGTCTTTTACAGCTATCAATATAACATATCAAATATATTCTGTTACAGTGACTTCAAATATCCATTGTCTAAGCACCATGATGAAGTGCATTGCGGTAAGTTTGCTAATCCGGTCTCCCAATTCACACAGATACATATGAAAGCAGATAAAGTCATGTACACACACAGGCATGGACCTGACACATTATTTTTGTGTATATGCACTTATGCATGCATGCAATCAGTGACTCTTCACATTTAAATTTTTAATTGCACAAATTGTCAGCTCGGCGCAGCAGAGTTCCTTCAGAAACCACTATCTGAAGACAAATTGAGGAACATATGGCAGCACGTGGTTCAAAAGGTGTGCCAAGACCACTGAATCATTGTAATTATGTTGCGTAATTTTGGATTTAGTTCTTGTGGAAATATAGTGGTAATGTTGTGAACTTTAAATGGGGAAAAAATTCTGATTCTAATAATCTTGAGCAGGCCTTCAATGCAGGAGGAAGTGCTGTCTCCAAATCATTAAAGTCAGTCAAAGAAACCATAGTTTCCAGGCTTCATCTTCAAGTGGAAACCATCAAACCAGAGAATGAAAACCAGTTGGAAACAGATGTTGAGGCCCAGGCCCAGGCCCACAAACATGACCATGAGCAGTCAGCAGCTAGTGATGGGTTACCAGCACCTTTGACCCCTCAACTAAAACAGGGTGGAAGGTTGTTGGATGAAGGTTATTTTCAAGACAATCCTAACTGCGGCTCAATGGAGAAAGAATATTTGGACCAAGAAGGAGAATCAAAATCAGTCGAAATCAGTTGCAACAATTCAGTGGTGAAAGTTAATGTTGAAGTTGATCCATCACCAGGACCCGGAGTAGCTGTGATCAAAGAGGAGGATGATTCAACTGAGGGATCTAAGACTGGAAGCAATGTATCTTCTCATCTGCAAGATAAAGACAGTGTAGCAGATTCTATTGTTGAGGCTAGAAACCCAAGAAAGTCATCTCTCCTTCCTACATCATGTGGGATAGATAATAGGAAGAAGATGAAGGTATTATGTTATATGCCTTTATGAATGTTAAACTATGCTGTCGAAGTTATATATATTTAAGATTTTCTCTCTTATTCTTTGTCCCATTAACTCAGCCAAGTTAATGTTGATTGAGGCGAGTGACCAAGTCCTACAAAACTCAAAAAAAGTTGGTCAAGTGCAGGAAGCTTTTGAGCCTTTCAAAGTTGCCAAACTTCTGGACTCCGAAGGCCAGAAAATTGCTTGACTCTGCCAACCAGCAGTCACTTGGCTGAGTTTTCCAACAATGCCCTTGAAATTTTAATGACTTTTGACAATAATATGTTCACTAATTTTTTGTTTGAATTTCTTGGCATTTCAGGTGGACTGGACACCTGAGTTACACAAACGATTTGTACATGCAATTGAACAGCTGGGGGTTGACCAAGCCATTCCTTCTCGAATTCTAGATTTGATGAAAATAGAGGGTTTGACAAGGCATAATGTGGCAAGCCACCTCCAGGTTAGCACAGAAAGTTGCTTGATCTATCTATGGAGTTGGAGGACTTCAGTACCTTTAAAATTGAATTTTCAAGTAGACCAAGACATTTACATTATTTTCAGAGAATCTTATTATAATCTGAGGGTTCTTCGGGATTAGAGTTCCTTCACTTGGATATTAAGATGAAAACTATAATCCATGTTTTTTCAGGACAATTTAGTTAACCATCCTATTTTTCAAACTGTCAATCTTTCTTCCTTTCTTCCTTTCTGTGCAAATTTTAATTTGTATTCTCATTATAATGTAAAATTATTAATTTTGATTATCAAAAGAGGATATAATTAATAGGCAGGCTATGAGTCTTTTGCATCACACGAGTAAGATTGTGGTTTATAATGTATCCAGAAAGTGGTCCATCAATTTAACAATGTATTATCGTAAACACTATTGATCAGAACCAACATAAATATTATGATTTGTTATCACGCAGAAATATCGAATGCATCAAAGACACATCATGCCAAAGGAAGACAATAGGAGGTGGCATCATCCAAGGTACTCTGTCCAAAGGGAATATGGAAATAAACCCATCATGGCCTTTCCTCCATACCATCCCAGTCATGGTTTCTCAACCAATCAGATGTACCCTGTGTGGGGCCATCCTAGTAGCCTCCCCTCCAGCATCCAAACATGGGGTCACCATGGCTTCCCCACATGGCAGCCTCCAGAAATTTGGCTTCAGAAGATGTATACCGAGGTAATGTTGCAGATTTCAACTGCTAAAATGCCTCAATTAACATAGGTTCATAGTGTATGGTTAAGGTATAATGTATGAACAACCCCATGTTTCAGATGCATGCCAATGCATGGGGATGCCCCTTGGTGCCCACACCTCATGGTCCATGCTCTACCTTCCCTCAAGTGAGTATGGTTATATGAATACATATGTTTGTAAGTCTGTATTCACACACCTATATGTGTTCATCTTTCTCTCTGGGCCTTCATCCACTGCATTGGTTTCATCTTGTCTGCTGATCATTTTTGGGTTCGAATTTGGTGCAGAATTCATGGGGATCTCACAGTTCAAATGCAATTCAAGATACGGGCAGCCTGCTGAGGAATTCCTTTGAGCTTCACCCGGTAAACCAACCGAAATTTAACATCTTTCTTAGTAACTTCTCATTGTATCCTGGCTTTTATTTGATTGGGAGATGATCAGGCCTTGGGTTGTCCACCATGCTTGGCCAACTGCACATGGTGGATCAAGCCCATTGTCTAATCTTATGATGTACTTGAGGGGATTAATGGGTCGGACTTAATCAAGTTGGAAAAACTCCACCAATGTTTGTATCTTCAGACATTGCTGGTCTCAAGCCCAAATATAGGAGGATTGGTCTGGTTGAGAACCAGCTATAAAAACCCAATCAAACCATTTAAACCTAATTGAGTTGGAAACTTTTGACCCGAGTCCAAAAGAGATCCATACGATAGGCAGTAAAGCCAAAATGTATTCCATCTCATGTAACGCATGCATATAAGGGTCCATAGACGTTAAGAAAGAGTGGGAGATCGGGAGATGGGTTCAACTAAATATCATTTGTTTGTGCTGCTATGACTTGAGCAGGCAGAGGAGGTAATAGATAACGTGGTGAAAGAGGCAATAAGCAAGCGATGGCTGCCACTGCCGTTGGGCCTCAAACCTCCCTCCATTGAAAGCGTCCTCTCTGAGCTTCACGGACAAGACAGCTCCAACGTCCCTCACACCACCGCAAACTCCTGCTGACTTCTCACTAACTCGTGGGTACCTCGTCCCCCACGTAAGAGTCTTACACAAGGAAATAAACAACAAAATGATGAAAGAGATGGAAAAGAAAAATAGACTTTGACGCAAATGGGCAAAATGCCAAGGGTGCAGCAGCACGGGTGTCTGGTGGGAAGCATTGCACGTTGCAAGGCAGGCCCACCTTTGCTGTGTCGGTATTACTTCAAAGGTTTCTTTGTGCAACTCCTTGGACAGGGAAGGGCAGAGAGAAAGAAAAGTCAAAGCGCGTTTGGTTGACAATGAAGGCCTTTCTTGGCGTTTTACGTGGATCATGATTTGAGTTGAGCATACTCTGTCAATCAAGATGAATAAATGGATCTATCTGTACGTCTCTGTTGCTCTAACTCTACCATTTCATCGAGGTGTACGGCGGGGGAAGGGCCCACCGTGGAGGTAGCTACTGGACAAGAATGTGAATAGCTCCAACAAACGCCCCTGCAGTGAGGAAAGCATGCTGTAATGTTGCTGAAATGTTATGGGGACCTTTTACTTTTTCGGTAGGACTACTGGTGGGAGTAGACGTCAATGCAATCCATTGCGTTTGAAACCCTGAACTCTCCCCGTGTGTGCAGCATCTCTATTTTTTATATTTTTTTTGGTAAAAATTGTAGCATCTTTATGACAGAAATCCCTCTTAAAGGAATCGGAAGCTCCTGCTGATTTAACTACACAGTGACACCTGTCTGATTTTCGATTTTTTTCATCCGTTTCCTTCCAAATATGTGTCACGGTGTGGTTAAACTCAGACTTCCTGCTGATTCACCAGCAGAAGATCCTTTCCCCCACTTAAATTATCTGACACTATAGTCTCCCCCAATACTATCTTATAATAGAAACTAGCAACTGAACCCGTGCAGGGCACGGGTGAGTAGGCACTAAAATATAATACCAAATTAAAAATAGAGAAAAAATCTAATTCAAAATGAATAAAGAAATAACACAATTTCATAAACTATACGACTAAACAAATCTTATACAATATAAATACAAAAGAGAAAGTGAATATATATATATATGGTTTGACAATACTTTATGATCTAGCCAAAGG
>JAOXJP010150144.1:0-13132 GCA_025762735.1 Platanus orientalis | reverse complement strand
AAGTGATCCTATGTGTGTATAGAAATTATGTGACATGTGTTAACATTCTAAGTATTATACATGTTCAGTAATATGTGTGTCATAGGGTGGGGTGTTGCAACCTCCCACTCTAATATTTTTGTGCCTGGCTGGGCCTTCACTTCCCTTCCATTTACCAAAGAGAGGAGAAGAATCTTTATACTATTGTTTATATCAACACATTGAAAAACTAGCGAGCAGAGACCGTGTTGCGGCTTTTTTATTTACCCAAAAACTTGTTCTTATCCCATATCACTTATTTAGTAACTAGACTCTAGTAGATGATGGATCACTTACCAGAGATGCATGGACTTATTTTTGCTCTCTTTGAAGTAGATTTTTATTGTGGAGGAGAGACAATCTTTTTTATATTGAAACCTAAAATCCACATAGATTTGCCTGCCAATTCTCATGCTTCCAGGG
This sequence comes from Platanus orientalis, assembly GCA_025762735.1. Taxonomy (NCBI): domain Eukaryota; kingdom Viridiplantae; phylum Streptophyta; class Magnoliopsida; order Proteales; family Platanaceae; genus Platanus; species Platanus orientalis. The sequence goes on along the minus strand of JAOXJP010150144.1, from coordinate 12,691 downwards.
GCTTATTTCTCTCCCTACTTTGGAGAGGATGGTGGGTAGAGCGACTAGCTTAGAGAAGATTAAGGAAACATACCTGTATTTCGTATGATTTAGAACAGGTAGTCGTGCAATTATTTTGGATGAAATGGCTAAACAAGAAAATCTCTAGTTCGATTACTATTACACCAAATAGTGGTATAATTCATTCTTTTCTGTGGTAAGATATGATGAAGATGAAGACAACTCCCGTGTAATCTTTGACGATGGGCAAGATACTGTAATAATGGCTAACAAGTCCCATAATAAGATATTGGCCAAGAAGGCATCAGCTGTGCAATGGCCTACATGGTCTAATAAGAGGTCTCACAGTTCTTAGGAAGAAGGGAGTTCAGCTCCACCCTCCCCTTTAATGATTGAAGCAGATAAAGAACCTAGTAAACCAAAAAGAAAGAGGGGTGTAAGGAGTCGGTTCCACAGTAAAGGGCCACAGTGCATCCCATCTCTTAACAAAGTGAGGGAATTTATATTAGGGGGTCATACCTTAGAGGAGCAGAGGCAACTGGCTGACATATTGCCAGTAATGCAAGAATAAGGCTTAGTACTCCCTTTCAGCCGTCATTCCCATGTTCTCACCACTACGAGGCTTGAGCCTGTGAACCAAATGAGGGATGAAGCTGCTTCTCCTAGACCTGAAGAATTTAGAAGATCATGAAGTCTGTCAAAGATCCAATGATATGCTTCTCAATGACAACTATATGGAGTTTGTACGCTGGTTAAGAAGGGGCTTGTGGCCTTGTGGAACTTGGGGAACAACATGTAGGATCCTGTTGCCATCATGAATGGATATGACTTGGAAGGCTTCTTTTTGGATTATGTTTTTCACAAAGTGACAGGCGTTACACCTGATCTCCAGGCTTATATTTCCATTGGTTAATATATTTCCATACTCACGTGCCATACCCTTCTAGGTTTTATTGAAACTATCAGAAAAGAATTGGTGGCAACAGGAAGAAGTCTGCCTTTCATGACTTTTGAATCTGTGCATGACATTGTAGAGAAACACTTGGGAGAAGATGAGTCATTTCATCTTGCAGTTGAATGTTCGTTGGCAATAGACCAGTCCGTTCACTTTGATGGTGAGCCAGCCAATGAAGAAGAGGTGGCGAAGCAAGTTCATCAAGCAGTATTTGCCTCTCATGAGACTGTGAGATACGAACCTTATGTCCCTTTCAAAGGGAAAGGTATTGTTGAAGATAATAGGCCTTCCCGTGTATCTGAAATAGGGGCTTCCTTGAGTGCACTTGAAACCAGTGGATCTTCAAGTGTATATATAGAGCGAGAATCATAGAATCCTCCCTCACCGACACCTATCGAGGAACGGGTCGAGGTATGGATAACTTACCACTTTATATGTTTAGTACCTTTATCTTTCCTTTATGTTACTAAATATTTGTATTTACTATGTGACAACATTGAATTCAAATTCTTGAGAAGGAAAGAACGGAATCCGTGCCTTTTGAAATGCAAGACTTGACCAACAAAGAAACCAACCCTTCAAAAACTTTAGAAAGCGAAGTAATTGCCTAGGAAAGAGAAAATATAGCTTCGATGACCAAGCAAGTAAAGAAGCCATGCCCTAATTGTCACAATTGAGGAACAATAGGCCATAGTCGAGGTGGTATTGGGGATGAACTTTAACGAAACTAAAGATGGCTCTTCACAAGATTCTGGAGCTTTCATAGACCTCCAGGTTCCTAGTGACAATTTGCATGATGTAATTATGTATGAGATGGAAGAATTAGTAGACTATGAGGGCTTTGAAAAGGATGATCAGCAGTGGATAGACGACTCTGGGGAAGGCGATCCACCAGTTGATGAATTAGAGTTGGATGACATTGGTAGTAGTCTGATTGAGCCTAAGGAAATGATCCCGAGGGCATCCTCTGTCACTAGTAAGACAAACGATCAAGTAAAGGATGCTAACAAAAAGGTTCCTCCTGAGGGCGAATCCTTTAGCCTTATTGCTGATGCAGAGATGCCTGAGGTAACTCATTCTCCTAGAATTGAGAAGATCCAGGACATGGCTGCTAGTGAAGTTGTAGAGTTTGTTACTAAGCATATTAGTAACGACTTTGTCATGTCATCTGCTCCACCTATCATGGAAGGAGGTAATGTAGTCCACAGAGGGCCGAATATAGAGATGACTCAAGAAGAAGAACATTTAGTTAAAGAGGAGGTGGCAGTCATTATGACTCCTCCTAAATCAGGCATTAACCCTTCTGTATCGCAACAAGCAAATGATGACATTCTTCGAGGTGTAGTTGAACCTGAAAAAAGGTATACGTCACTTTTATTTCTTACACTATTTACTTTTATTCATTTTCATATGCTAACTCTTCCATGTCTCTTAACCAACTATTGAAGAAGGAATCCCTGCTAGGCAGGAGTTCACTAAAGTTCCCCCCCATGGACCATAGGTTTTGTTTCTTGTTTATAAAGCACATGTATTCCTTTTTGCGAGTACTGACACTTTCTTCGGTGTTCCCAGATGAAATTGTAAGCACAACCAATGCTATCAGGCATTCATCTAAAATTACATTAGCGGGCATAATTTGGCGGGAAATGATTGATTTGATGAAGACTTTGACACCTTTTTATGCCTGATTTTATGAGCACTCGCGATGAAGTATTAGCAGCCCTTGCCAAAGATGTAGAGGTTCATATCTACAATGAACAACGGGGCGTAATAATGTTCTTTAAGTCCATGTTGAAGAGGCCTGAGCTAGTAATTGAACTTGCGGGCATTGAGGGCAATATTGAAGCCCAAACTAATTTGAATGATGCATAAACTGTGAAAAAGGCCTTGATAGAGAACCTTGACTATATATGTGACTCCATAGCCAATGTTGATTTTGAGTTGGCCAGTGCTAGGGAGGAGTTATTATAGATACAGACTCGAATTGCAGATTTTACAACTGTTCGAGAAGTAAAGGAAGCAGAAGGGGCTATCCTTCAGTTGCAAATTGTTGTGGTTTCTTCCACCATAGACCACCTCTGTGAAGAATTTGTTGCACCGGGTGGTAATCAAGTTTGAGCTTCCCTTGTCTTAGAGGAAGACGTATGTGGATGCCTTCTTGTAGCTTTCCCAAAGGAATGATGTACCCTTTTCTGATAAATAAAATAGATTTTTTTTGTTATCACCATCCCATTGTCTTTCTAGAAATTTCTCTCTTTTGGCTGTTTTATTTCATTTGGGAAGTGGACACATAGTGTAGATGTTTACATAAGCATTACAGAACCTCAACATATTGAACCGACATTATCATAGTTAGTCTCAATGAATGTCATGTTGACATTATAGGTTTTGGCATCATAAGGTCCAGAAAAATAGTTTGACACTATGAGAGTTGAGTATAGATGATATTGTAAGGATCAAGTATGATTGACATTATAAGGGTCAAATATGATTGACATTATAAGAGGCAAGTACCGTCAACATTGTAAGAGTTGAATATGGTTGACACTAGAGGGGTCAAGGTAGTTGACATTATAAGAGTCAAATAAAGTTGGCATCATGAGGATCATAAGTGTGTATATTAGGAACCAATCATGCATATCAATGTTGTCAAAACCCAGGAAGACCATTTTCATGTTTGTCACATCAGTGTGATAATATACTCTTATGGAGAATAGCATAATGGTGTATCCCTAAGGCGACATTAACAGTGCTCTTTTGACAGTGGAATTGAAACATCATATAAGAAGAGGCATGTTGTTTTGTAATGTTTTGAACTCAAACCACTATGATAAAGTGAACGCATTGCTTGCCCATCCCCTTTCGGTGTACCTTTTCGTGGAGAGCCACAATTGCTTATGTTTATAAATAAGAGGGTTGCCCTGCCCCCTATTGTTTTTTCATTGGACTTTGTTTTGTAGGATATGGCTCCCAAGCGAAGGTCGGATAGCATTCCTGAGCGAGGCGAGTCATCTGCCTCACCAAGGTCTCACATGAAGCAGGACGGAGATATCCCTACTCTTATAGGGGAGAAGGATCCTATGTTTTTGTTTGACCATGGTACGTACCTTGTTCTGTACTTACATGTATTTTTTTGTTTTACACGCTCGATTGTTATGACTCTTTAGGTCTGGCTTGTAAATGTAGTGATGGATCCTATGCCTGATGAGGTCGAGGGGCGAGTAAAGGAGGCCCATAGGGAACAAAACACACTAATTCGTTGTCTGGTTTCCCTTACCCCTGAAGAAGCTGACCTTCCTACCATCTAGGCGGAAGTTATGAATACCTTATACAACATAGAGGTGCGTACATACAACTCAAAATTTAGGGGCACCGTAGAGTGTATCATAGATGCCTTGTCTGAGCTAGGTGAGGCAGGGGACATTATGCTACTGAAAGGTCCAGAAGAGGTTATTTGTTTGTGTCTTAGGGAAGAAGAAATTTGCCTGGCTGACCAAACGTCACAACAGACTTGTGTCTTGGACAAGGTTGCTCCACTATTATAGAATGCAAATGACTTGATGGCCTAGAAAGAGGCGTTGAAGAGGCACTATAATAGGGCAATGAATTGCTTAGAAGCCTGAAATAGGTTTCTGGATCATACTAACAAGTATATTTGTCACACCATCTCCATCGTGGATCATTGTAGAGGAGAGTTGATGGGTTAAGAGAGTGTACGACGCCATGGTCTTTCTATGGAGACTTTATATGAATTTAACGTGGTGCAGTCAGATATGAACGAAGCATGCGATGCAATGGAGGGGAATGCAGAGGTGCTATCTTTGCTTCGCATGAAATTGCTTGAGTTTACCCATCCTAAAGTTGAGTCACCGTAAAAGCTTGAAAATGCACTGTAGGGTAGTCCTGGGTGCGCATTATTGTAATTAGGCCATTTTGTGTCCTTGAAGTGGGCCATATAAAATGACTCTATATGAATAAATTTATGTGCTTTTTGTTTTATTATATCTATTCATATATCATTTATATTTGATGTCCTCTTCCCCCCACGAGAAATGTATCATGGAGTAACAAATATAATGATATAGTTCTCATGGAAAAAGGATAGAGTGTTGGTGGTGATGGGGATACATCTATCTTGTTATGGAAGACTACCTACGTACCTTGGAATAGGATCAAGCCAAACAGTAGTTCGATTATGGGATTTTAGGTAAATTTATCCATTTTTTCCCTTAGTGGTTACCCATTAAGACTAGGATTCGCCTAATTTTTGTTTCTCATTGCCACTGTTGGTTTTCAATGAGATCAGCAAAAATTTGATTTTGCCATGATTAGATGTTTTTACTCGTTCCCATATGGGTTTTCACCATGACCTTTCTGTCATGCATTATTTATTATTTTTATCTTTTTTTTTTTTCCTTAGGATCCTTTAACTTAAGACTGGGTTTCACCTAAATTTTGCATCCTACTATCATTGCTGGTTTTCAGGGAGATCAATGATGTTTTTAGAAATTACAGTTGCATCTGAGGTGTAGAAGCTTAGATTGCCTACGTACCTGTTCTCAACAAGATTAAACCGACGTAGTTCCTTGAAGGTTTGTAGTTATCATTTAGGGGTAGTACTTCTTCAGGAATCTGGCATTGATGACTGAAAGAATTTGGTTTCCTTCAACATCTTTGAGGAGGTATGCACCGTGAGGATAAGCTTTCTTGATGGCATATGGACCATTCCATTTGGAAACAAATTTATCTTCTTTCCTCCTATTAGGGTTGAGTGGTGATTGTGCGAGGAGGACAAATTCACCCTTTGTAAAAGAACGAAGCTTAACATTCTTATTGGAAGTACATGCTATGCAGGCTTGATATAGTTCTAAGTTTTGTTGAGCAACGAGTCTAGACTCATTAAGAGTCTCTAGTTCAGAGAGGTGAAGTTTGGTAGTATCAGCGTCAGTTAGGCCTTCTTGTATTGTGACTCATAAGGAAGGGACCTAGATTTATACCGGTAGAAAGGCCTTTGTTCCAAACATAAGGGAGAATGGAGTTGCCTATGTTGGGGTATAGAAGGTAGTTCGATAAGCCTAGAGTGCTTCAGGAAGACATTCGTGACAATCCTTTTTACTTATGGATACCACTTTCTTTATGATCTTGCAAAGAGTTTTGTTAAAGGCTTCTACTAACCATTAGCTTAAGGGTAGTATCTTGAAGAATGTTCCAAGTTGATGTTATATTCAACCATAAGCTTGTATAGCTGTGAATTAACAAACAACTGACCATTATCTGTGATGATGCAACCAAAGACACACAATCTATATATAAGATGTATTTTAACAAACCAAACTATGTTGGAGGCCTTGATTTTGAGTAGAGCGACAACCTCTGCCCATTTAGAAAATAATCTGTTGCAGCCAGAATGTAGCTATGCCCTTTAGCAGATGATGGTGTGATTGACCCCACAATATCCATTCCCCACCTAGAAAATGGCCAAGAACATGATGTAGTATGTAATGGCTCAGCGGGTACATGCCCATAGTCACTGTGTAATTGGCAGACACGACAACGTTTGGCATATTTGATGTAACCTAAAACCATAGTTGGTCAGTAGTAGCTTAACATTTTTAACTGGTGTTGTAATTTAGGCCCACTCTGATGTCCCCCCCACATGCCGGCATGCACTTTGTTCATTACTTTGGCTTGTTCTTCATTCAACAAACATTGTAACAAGATACTATTTAGCGACCATCTATATAACTGGTTGCCTTGCAAGGTGAACCTAGGGGCATGTCGTCGCATCTCCATACTCTTAATAGGGTCAGTGGGCTCCTTCCTATTCATGAGGTGTTGGATGAGAGGCTCACGCCAATCATCACGGACTATTTTTGGCTTAATAGTATCATGTTCCTGCTCTTCTATCTCTTGCAAATCGGTGGTGCAAATGAGGGTAGCGTCCTCATCCACTTCTGATAGTGGGGATATGACCCTTCTTTCTCTAATATGAATGATTAAATAATCATCCCTTGGGTGTGTAAGGGATATGGATAGGCTAGTGAGCGTATCAACCTGCCCATCATGGTATCTTCTGATATGTTGTATTCTCAACCGACAGACTAATTTAGCTAAGTCCTTGGCCCTTTGGAAGTAAGGTGTTAAACTTGGCTTTTTAATATGATAAAGGCCTATCATTTGTTGGATAACGAGCTCCGAATCTCTATAACTAGTTAGATCATCCATGGGAATTTTCAAAGCCAACTCAAGTCCTGCAATTAAGGCCTCATACTTCGTTTTATTATTTGATTGTCCTTCGGTTAAAGTAAGAGAGTGCATGATAATGCCATTATCCAGAGTGATGAACATGATGCTGATCCCTAAAAACTTATCTATGTTATCTCATGGGCACTTATATGTCCTCGAGATGCTCCATTAAAGAGCATTTTCCATTCTTTCTTTATGTGTACTTTCATAACTTCTTCATTTGACAAGTCTAATTGAAGGGGGGAGCCATCTAGTATAGGATGTGAAACAAGAAAATCTACGAGGTCCTGACCTTTTACTGCACGTTGTAGGATATAATGGATATCTAATTTAGAGAGGAAGACAATCCACTTAGCGATACACCCTTGCACAAAAGGACGACTCATGATATATTTCAAGGGGTTAGCTCTTGATATAAGGTGTATCGTTGTAGTAAGCAGATAATGTTTTAGCTTCTGTAATGCAAAAATTAAATCTAGACAAGTCTTCTCAATGGGTTAGTAATTTAATTATGCTCTAACCATTGTTTGGCTAAGATAATATAAGGTATGCTCTTTGCCTTCTTCATTGTGTTGGGTAAGTAATGCGCCTAGAGAATAATCCATGGCTGCTATATATAACAATAATGACTTACTTGGAACGGGGCTCATGAGTACTGATGGGTTCAGCAAGTATTGTTTAATGTTATCAAAAGCATTTTGGTAAGATTGGTCCCATACAAAAGGGACTCCTTTCTTCATTAACCTAGAGAATGGTTGACAATGCCCGGCCATATTGGAAATGACATGCCTAATATATGTGAGCTTGCCTTAAAGCCTTTTAAGCTTAGTAATATTTCAAGGCATGGGCATCTCAACTATGACAATAATCTTCTTGGGATCTATCTCAATTCCCCTATGTCGTATGATGAATCCAAGGAATAGTCTAGAAGAGACTCTGAATGCACATTTAAAAGGATTCATCTTTAAATTGTAGCTTCGAAGTCTTTGGAACACCCAGTCAAAGTTGGTGATGTGATCTTGTCTAAGTTTAGTTTTAACAACCAAATCATCAACGTAGCATTTGATCGCATCATGTAGAAAATCTTCAAATATGTAGATCATTGCCCTTTGGTAAGTGGTGTTAGTATTTTTTAATCCGAAAGGCATGACCCTGTAATAAAATATTTCAATTGGCATTTGGGAGGCTGTGGCTTCTTCATCTTTAGGAGCCATTTGGATCAGGTTGTACCCTGAATACCCATCCATAAAAGAGAGGGCTTTATACCCCGTGGTGGCACCCACTAGTAACTCAGTAAGGGTTAACAAAAAATCGTCTTTTGGACACGCACTATTAAGGCTCCTGTAGTTGATACACACCTTTATCTAACCATTTTTCTTTATAGGCACAATATTGGTGAGCCATTTTGGGTATCAGACCTTGTGGATAAATCTAGCTTTAAGCAATTTATGCATTTCCTCTTTTATTTTATCGACAATATTATGTTTATCCTTACGTGGGTGTTGTTTATGGGTCACTGAGAATGATCAATAGTGAGATGGTGGACTGCTACATTGGGGTCCAACCTTGGCATCTCAGAATAGTTCCAGACAAACACATCCTAGTTTTCTTTAAGAAATTTGAGGTACTATGTCTATTCTTCTAGGGAGAAGCAAGCACTGATAAAGGTAGGTCAAAGGTCCTCTTTAGTTCCTAAATTTACTTCGATTAAATTATCAACCGTCACTTGACCTCCATCTTCAAGTTCCGGAGGTGCGGACATAACTTATCCCATAACAAAGTCTTCAGAGGACTATGATTACGCTTCTACGAACAAGCCTTTAAAGGAGGCATCTTCCAATAGTTCAACCCCGTATGCTGTTATCATATGGGAGGAAAATTTTAATTCGGTGGGTTCTCAGCCTAAGCCTTTATATCATTTTTGCTCTAGTAACGAAGGACTGGACGTTTGAACTCTTGAGTTAAAACTTCCTTGCCGTTATAAGAATCCTTCCATTTCCCTTAATGGTCAAAGCTACAACTTGTGAGCAATTTGGGAGCCAATTTTATGTTTGGCACAAATCATCCAGATTCTTGAGTTCTCTCTCTGACGTGGTACTTGAATAATCTTTTAATTTAATAGGGCCTTTAGGGAGGAAAATGGTGGGGGATCAATAAGAATCTAGCTGTATTCCTGAGAATTATGCTAATAGAAGGATAAAATTCCAAGCCATTGTATCAAGTAACAGGGTGGGTTCGTGCTTGGTTACCTTGATGACATGTCACACTTTGAGCTTTCGTGGCTTTACACTATTGTCATCGTCACCACCTGAAATGTCATTTGGTGTTTTCTAGGGGTCAGTTTTTTGATAATACATAACGTCAGCAAAATAAGCATCAATTGCTTGGAATGGGTTATCCTCAACCACAATAGTGCCTTGAGTGTCGTGCCAAGGATATTTGATGCATTGGTGGAAAGTAGAGGGGATAACTTGATACTTATGCATCCATGGTCATCCAATAAGGGCATTGTAAGCAAGGTCCACCTCGATGATGTAAAATGGTGTCTAATCCTCTATATGGCTAAACTTAGTCCTTAATCTGAGAAAACCAAGAGGACGTTGTTTGTTCTGATTGAAACCTTAGATGACTAGGTTACTGGGCTGGAGCTGAGATGAGTCAATCCCCAGGTAAGTCAATGTTTTAGTTAGAAGGATATTAACTACCGAACCACCATTGATCATTACCCTAGACATGGGTTGATCATCAATAGTACCTGTGATGAACAATGGCCTATTGTGACGAGGATCATCTAAGTAACAATTGGTATCCTCAAAAGTGACAGTAGGCATGCATAACCCTTCTCGTGTTACTGTTTGCCTAGAAGCCCTTGTAATCTCATCATTTGTAGCGAACTCATCCAGGTGGGTCAATGCATACACCATGAAAGCTTTGAGTTCTGGTGACATACGAAGGGTGTCATAGACAGTCAATAGTGATGGTATTTTCTTCAAGTACACCATTACATCATACGGAATAGGATTATCCATTTTCTTAATGGCCTTGTTATGCTTAGTTTTTGTAGTGGCCTTTTTCATCATATTAGCCTGTTTGTTTAGCAGTAGAGCCTTGAGGAAGTATCTATTTTCTAGACCGTACCTTAACTTGGTTAACATATTGAGTATGCAATTGTCGACCTTCCACTGGAGTAGTGATCCTAAGTTTAGTAACGTTGTAGACCCCTACTTGTTAATGCATAGGTACCTCCTCTTTATAAAGAGCTTCAGGTGCAGTAACAGAGCTAGTATTGTCACTATCAGAGTCTTCTGAGTCAATAACTAAAGGTGGCTTGCTTTGTAAGGATGGGTCACAATGGAGGATCTGCCACAATTTTGGGAGGTCTTCATCCTCATTAGGTGAAGTTAAGGATTCACTAGCATCTATATTGACATCCCACTAATCTTGTGGCAAAAACTATATCACTCTTTGTATATATTGGGGATTATGTTTGTAAGCCCTTTGACGATGATAGAACTGATCAATGAGCATTGGCCAAGAAGAGATATGGCATGATGGTAATGTCAGGTACCAATCAAAAGCATAGGAATCTAAGGAAACCAGGAAAAGTCGCACCAGTAAATCATGTGCGATGCTTGGCAGCCTAGTTTTTGTAGGAAGCGGCTGATATGATAGTGTGGATCTCCTTCTCTTGTATATAACGTAAGATGAGGTAGCTGGTATTTATCTGAAAACTGAGTATGATATACTTCATTCCTTATAGGTTGCGTTGATTCACCAAAGAGCTGTGAATCAAGCACTTGAGTCATAATTTGGTCTAGGGTACCTGCAAATCCCTCATAGGTTTGCTGTTGAGGAAGTTGTCTCAAAGGGTCTGTGTTCCATGAATCATATGGTTCCATGCTTTGCCTCATAAATTCATGAATGAACATTCTAATAAAGTAACCCTAAGATGGTATGCTTTGAGGTGCCAAATCCATGCACTAGTCTAGAGGTGGACCATCTAAAGATAATGGGAATAATCACAATAGGAGGTTGTCATTATATATCACCTCCCTACATGTTATCATAAATTTGAACAAATGACATTGTAGACATTGATAGTTGGTATTTGAGAAAATGACGAACAGAGGAACCTCAAAGCCTGGGGGAAATGCCTCAAGATATATGGACTGTCAGCATGTAAAACTCTTCGACGGAACCTACTTAAGACTTCCTAGAAATATCTACATTTCCATGGGGTCATAGGTAGGCGTGTTATCCTTGTTGGAAGAAATGGTGGGTCATGTATAGAGTCTGCTAATGTCACAAAAATGCTATCATCACTATGCCTGAACCATACGATTGGGATAGTTTACCTTTTAGAGTGATCTTGGTATGTTAAATTATTATGAAACAAATCAATCAATATCGTTGACTAGGGTGGTGCCATCGTTGGTTGCACGAACCGTAGTGGACGAGGGTTTTCATCGTGTACAATAGAAGCCATGTTATAGGTAATGACTGGAGGGATGAGAAAATATTCCAACATATATTTTTCTAAAGTCACTGGAGAACGCCAAGGTTGCTCCAGTAATTCTTCTGTGTGCAGCATTGGTTGTGAGACCTTGGCTTTAGAGTTCTTTCCTTTCTTTTTATCAACGCCTTTTATGTGTAATGGCCTTTTTCATATGGACTTAGTAGGTTCATGCGCCTGGGTCAAACTTACTCTAGCAGACTTAAGTCTTCTCTTCCGTGTAACTTTTCTGTCAAATATAACCCAATCACCTCCTTGATCATCAGAACTATCTTGAGGGGTGATGGTGACAGAAGTCTGATCATGCTTATCAACAAAGATAGCATTTGTGGCCATGGGTCTCATATCCGCATCTAATTCCACAGTTTCCTTATCGATCAATTCTTGCAGCTTATCCTTAAAGACAAAACAATCCTGTAAGGTATATCCCATGATACGGTGATACTTGCAATATTTTGGATCTTTTACTTTATCTGCTTTGGTAGGCCTTTTCAAATAAGGAAGTATTATATCCTATGATTCGATTGTTTTCTTAAAAAGACTTTCCAGGCATGTTCATGTCTTTCTCTTATACTTGGTCTCTTGGCAGGGATTTCTTGTGCCGCGCCGACTGGCTTAGTTGAGTCCACCGCATGATTGACCTTAAGCTTAGTAGGTGACTTCTTGGTACCTACCATGGTGGATTCCATCTTGTTGACCACCGCCTTGCCTTTTCTTTCATGTTTGTGATCTAAAAGTCTTTTATCTAAAGTAGATGTTTTGGATATTAAATCATTGAACCCAGAGTATTTATGTGCCGTAAGATGGAGAGAAACCTTGAATGATATATTTTGTAAACACATCTAGATGAGTGATTTGAGGGGAGGTGCATTTTCACAAGCATAAGGCATTTTTCCATCTGTTAACGAAATCCACTACCAACTCATTATCTCCTTGTTTTTCTCCAAGAAGTTCATATAGCTTCACCGATCTATATG